>JAQFYB010000677.1:0-46508 GCA_034694085.1 Pogonognathellus longicornis
TTCAATTAAATTGAGCTTTGGGAACATAATTTAATAGTAAAAATTCATTAGTCCATCTATATAGTGGAAGAGGCTTATCTTCACCAATGATCTATCTAAACTGAAAGATGCATACAAAATAGTTTTTATACCTTAGTGCAAAGTGTACATAGATTTTAAATAATATTGTTCTTAATGGTTATGCCAAATGCAATACTGGATCACTGTACAAAATACGTAGTGTCTGGTTTATCCTTTAGTATGTACTAGTCTGTCTATGTAGGTACTATAGCCATGCGATATAATAAAATATGTTTTCATCTGAATGAACCAAAACTACAATACGTCTCACTTTAAAACGCGTTGCATTCAGTTTTGAACCATTTCCGTTTGCATTATTGTCATGTACCATGTTATATACTAGGTATCCTAACCAATAATAAGAAAAAAGGAATATTTTAAAACTCCCGATTATATACCATATAATTTCGGTTTCAAACCATTATTGAATTGTTTTACGGTAGTTTGAAATTAGGCGTCAATAATAGTACGCACTCCATTATTAGCACCTCTGGCACCTATTGGGCGCTGTAATGGCATTATGTACCGAAAATGTGTAAATGATGAAAATTGGTGTAACTGTTGAATAAATTACATGCACAAAGCTTGACATGACATAGCACAAGACCTATTTTCTCTAATTATTTCTAATACTGAATACAAACAATATATTGAACAAGTTGCTTTTGTCTCAGAAAGCTCAAACGGCAATTGTATATAATGAAATACTGAATACAAACAATATATTTTATTGAACAAGCTGTTTTTATCTTAGCAAACTCAAACGATAATTGTATATAATGAAATGTCGCCATTAGCAAAAATAATGCATGTATACACTTTTGAAAGAAAAGTGTTCTGAAAATAATGCTTTTTAGATACGTAACCCTTTTTATGCTCGACCACTCTGGATTGTATTGAGAAGTTTTGAAGTTAGTTTAATCGAAGATTATCAACTATCCTACTCGCACGCAATGATAACTCCTACCATAATTAATCTCACAAAAAATTGTGTGAATTTTTTCAGTTTCACGAAATGCATTCCTTATTGTTGGGATGGTCGACAGTTAAAATTGGGAAAGGGCAAATATAATAATCTTTGGTTAGTTAACATGGTCTTAGTATTTAGCTACACTTTATTTTTGATTATACGATTTCCAGCGTCCCTGCACATAAAGAAAATAACATCTTCAGTACTGATTCCAACTATTCATGTGCTAACTTTTTTCATCTTCGTACTTATATGTTCGCTGTACCTTAATATTTACTTGAGGAAACATGACATACCCGATTTTTTCAATCAAGTTCTCCGTTACTGCGACTGGTTTGAGGGTAACTCAATATTGAAACTACACATGTAATATTTTTGTATGTAAAGAATTTTATATAAGGGTCATAAAATTTCGTTTTTTTAGAAAAATATGTCGTGGAAAAATCCCCAGCACCAAAAATGTTACAAAGGACCGAAGCATTTTTGAAATATTTTACTTTTTATTGTTTTCCATTCACACATGTAATGTCCGTGTTAATTTGCTATGAGAATGCTCACTACCCTCACTTTTTAACATCGCTAATTCAATCACAAACACCCGAATTACAATTATTGAAGCTCATTTTACTCATTATTCAAGCTTGGATCTTTTTTCTTTCGTTTTGTATCATAAGCTTTACATCTTTACTTTTTATACCTTTCGGAGTAGTAGGACTCATTATATCCAGAGATTTCAGGTGAGTACCATAACGAGTTTTCCGAATTTTAAAATTAAAATGTATTCACCTAACCCATACAAATATCAGTTTTCAGTCTAAAGTACTGTAATTGTAATTATTTTATTGATTCTGAACAAAAATTAATTCTGCGATCATTATTATATATGAAATTAACTTCTTAAGGTACGGGAAGCAAAACTGTACGTTCACTAGAGACACGTTGAGAAAACCATCCTTTGAACTGTTCTGCTATTTCAGATACAGTTCATACATGACAGATTTCTTCAATGATCTGTTTGCAAAACTAATCCATCCTGTGATAACTGCTACTGTCCTTCTAATAGCTGTATTAAGCAATTTTGCATTTGTTAAGTTAACATCATCTGCGATATCGGTTGAAAAAGTATTTATAGTTTGTGTCTCGCTTCTGGCTATTATATACATAATTGTTGTTTATGGGCTTTGTGGAAAGCTAGTCAAATCTTCCGGAGCTGCTAAATTTTCATGGAAACGTTGTGACGAAAGACTCGTGCGAAAGTTTCTCAAGTCTTGTCCTCCTTTGTCCATCAAAATCGGATCCTTCGGTTGTGTCACTACCATGACTTCTTATACACTTATTATTAAAGTCATCCAGTACACAGGAAAACTTGTTATCACATTCAAATAAAGCTGTGACACAAAAGACACTAACAGTCATTCAATTTCATGTATATGTAAATAGTTGTATTTAGGTACTATTTAGGCAAGTCTTCTCATTCGAGCCATGCAGATCTTGTCTCTTGCTTGTAAATACATATAAATGGCGATTACGATCATTACTTATGCAGCATTAATTTATTGTCTTCTTCGTAGCAAGCGTTAGCATAAATTATAATATATTATTTTGACAGTATATGAAACTAAAGATAATTACATGACAATATGATACACTCACCTGGTATAAAATTATACAATATTTGTATATGTAAGTTGCATCCAACCTTAAATCTATAGAGTAATTGATAATTTAATTACAGACACTACATAAATATTCATATAATATTACTAATTACTAACGATATAATAAATATTTACAAAATATTACATCACGTACTATGATATGAATAAGAGTTCATAAAATCCTATATATGTTTTGTAGTGGGTCAATTTATAATTTATAAACCTGTAGACTAGACCTATAAATATACCTAATAAATAAAGATAAAAACGTGACCAAATATCATGTCTTGTTCTACCTCATACTTCACTAATAAAAGAACTAACGCAACAACGTAGATTAAACGATTAAATTACACTTTATTCTCCAGGAATCAAGTAAAATGGAATTCCGGAATACTGATCACCATTTTCTTTCCCATAAAAATCGGGAAATAAATATTTCATTAACTTTCCACTTATTTTATGCAAACAATATGTTCATTTACAAATAAAAACTAGGTAGGCATTGTTCGCAAAATACTTTCTCTGTGTACAAATTAGAAAATTGTATCAGTTTTTTGTAAAATGCTACACTACACCTAATAACTTAGGGTACAAATTATAAAAAAACAGTTTATATATTTGTACATATATAGAGCAAACTCTGGTAAAATAGCTGGGTTTACAGTATAGGAGATTTTTAACCATATTGTACTAGTACGAAGTTACAATACAAAGCAATATGTTACATTGGACGTATGTCGTACTTAGCCTGTCATTACAACAGTTTATATAAAATAATTTCATTTTAGGCAGCTTTGGGCAAATTGTCCTGCAGAGGCTTTCCATTCATATCGTTAAGAATAAGGGAGCCAGCGGCAGTGGTGAAAGTGAGAACACAGAAAACAATGTAATGTGAAGTCTTGAAAACTGTAAAAACGAAATTACATTAAATTAACAGTCAATATCCAGAACTGATATTCCATATTATAAAACAATTTTCAAGTTCTTAAAACTAATTAACATCGGTTGAAACGGTTGAACAACGGTTGTACAAGTGACAACCGTTGTTCTCTAATTGTATGCAAGTTAATGACGCACACGTAATGCATTATCTAAAGCCATTAACACCTTGTCGAATGTGTCAAAAATCGCCGGATTTCCATAAATGCATTACCGTCATTATTTAATTAATTCTGGTGTATACTGCAGCATTGCATTTAAATGCCTATAATGAATGAAATAATGACTTACTCGTTCCTAGAAAACATAACTGAGGTGCCAGAATCCCTCCTATGTTTCCAGACAGAGCACAAAGTCCCATACAAGTAATTCGACTGACAGTTGGGAAAGATTCAGCTGTGAAACACGCTAACACAGCAAAACTAGCCGAACTACAATATCGTCCTAGTTGACAGAATATTACAACCAAGGAAGGATAAAGACTTGATAAAGATGTCATATCCACAATAACTAAAGATGTCATGAACACCGTGCCAAGAAGTAGAAATCCCAAGAACGTCCTGCGTCTTCCGAATCTAATTGGATTTACAATAAATGAATTAGAATCTCCTTCTTACAACAATTAAACAAGATTCACTAAATCTTTAATAATTTAGGTTTTACATACAACAATTTGTAAATACACCGAATTTTTTTTCTTGGGATATTTTTCTTTACATATATATAACAGGTCAGCATGGTATTTTATTTATACTAGGAAATCGAAACACACCTATTGTTAAAATATATGCCTGATAAGCATCCAGGCAATTCTGTGAGTCCAAGGTAGAAAACGTTGAGGTACGGGTTTCCAGAAAGATTTTTCATATTGAAACTGAAGCCATAGTAGACTACTGAATTTGAGAACCATGCGAACATGAAAACCAAGAGTTGAATTCTGTAGTCCTTATTTCTAAGGATATTAAGGCACTGTGATAATCCATAAGGTTGGACTTCTTGAGACTTTTCTGCTGAAAAGCTCTTTTGAAGCATGTGAATTTCTGACGAATCAATATAGGGCTTTCCATTCCATTTGGCGATTTGGTTGAACACTTTGATGGCTTCGTCCGTTCTCTCATGGCACAAAAGCCAACGGGGACTTTCTGGTATGAGTCTGTAAAAACAAAAGCCCAAGACAAATTACTTTCTATTGAAATCTTTCACAAAATATTTAAATTTATTCATGAAACTTGAATTGATTTTGTCATACGGGTAAGCCAAAAATATCAGCAGAACGGGCAACGACGCTGCGGCAGAAAGCTGACGCCACTGAGGGAGCAAATATCCAAATAGAGCCAGCAACATTTCTCCTACAGCCCACAAGCTAACGCAACCACAAATAGTTCTGTAAGATGGTGTAAGAAATTCCATGAGATAGTTGACATAAACGACGAAACAACCTGAAATCCCGAAAAAAAGTTTGTCTTTATTTTTTGGCATCTGCTTGTGATTTATTGAAGTCGCAACCTTACATTAACTTTGACTTATTTTTCTGCTTGGGTGTCATTGTCATTGTAACAAAGTTGTATTGAAAATGACATTGACATTGAAAGTGACAAACACATAGGGAATGCATGCACACGTACCCCCGACAGCAAAGCCAGCAATGAAACGGGCCATGGCATACGTAGTTACATTTGGAGCACATCCTGAAATGAATCCAAAGACTCCCATCAGAAAACACAGGATGAAGAAAGCTCTTTTTCTTCCAAACCTAAGCAAAATGCAGAATTTAGTACTATCATAGAAATATAATTGCTTTCAACTGCTTCCACATTCAAGGGCATCCTAAAATAGTTTTATGCCATGTGAATACGATGCAAAATATGTAAAATGCATACCTATCGGCAAATTGTGCAGCAATAATCGCGCCTGTCATAGCGCCAAACATTTGTACGCTTGTAAGAGAGTCTGTAAACCAGGCTCTGCCGCAGTAAAGGTCCCACTGAAAATCCCAGACATTATTATTTGCATATCAGAAATTAGCAGCTTAATTGCACCCTACATTCTTTTAATGAACTTCACATCTGGATTTTTTATTGCAAACCACCATGACAAAAATAAGTAGTTAAATATTTGTTTTTCTCATTTTTCTAGTAACTATATAGTAAGTACTAAGGAGTAGGTACATTACATGGTAATAGTAAAAATACAACGCAAAAAAACAACAATACCTCTTGAACGATTGATGTGGGGGGACCAACAGGTCTCCAAGTTCCATTACATTTATACTGACACATTTGAGTCGGGAGCATTTCTTCGCTTAGACTAGCAATCGTACCATTCGCACTTGAATTTGTAACACATTGGAAAAATACGTTTGAAGATCCGGTAAGAATCGGAGACATGGCTATCATGGCCGCAGAGATTTCTGGGGCAATAATCACAATTGTCGCCCATAATTGAAACCATGAATATCCTCCTGTATAAATATTACACAACAGAATAAGAATAAGAAATTATTTTCAAACTCAAACTCGTGTGTTAAAAGTAAAACATAGCTTCAGCTTAAGCTTTGATGAATATTTGATGACTAAACAATTCTGAAACAGCTAGAGCTACGAATTACACTAACAAGTAAGACATGTTTCACCGTAGTGTATTTATGGAATACAACTAAGTACATAAAGTTAAACTGAACTGTTATACAAACCAATGTAAGTGGATTAGAGTGATGATAAATTTATTAATAAATGTTATATACCAAGTCTATCTAAGAAGTTTTCTACACTTAATTGCGTTGGAAGCTCTGCCATCGAGAAACTTGATACACTTTCTGTGTGTTGAGACTCTATGGGCGATAGTAATGGCACACTGTGTTATGCAACACTTTGTAGGAATTATTGTTTGCTACCAATTATTCAAATTGGGATTAACGAAGTGTAATTCAAATATTAAACGTATTATGTAGGTACTACTATGAGCTACGTCCATTTCAATACACATTTAGATGTTAAATGAAAGGACTGCTTTAGTTTCAGTTGCCCAGTTCCAGCTAAACTACTACTGCAGTGATATATACATACATGCTGCAGAGAAACAGCAGAGCAACTCTAATATCAACCTATAGCAAATTCAGTTTCGTGAATGACTGAAGTTGATCTAAAGATGTGCTCATGTGTAGCTAAACACACATGAAACTAACTGCGTTTGTTTCATGTGTGTGATTGTGGATGTAATGCTCATGTCAAGTGATTCAAACACAACCATATTATAATGACGACAGTCTCAACTCTCAACATCCACATGTTATAGTAAGCAAAGAAGCATGTGGACTACTACTGCATTAAACTGACACACAACAACCCAGCTAATCTAATGGTATTTATATATTAAACCTAATGCTGGTTCACTGCATTCAAACTTGACGTCAGTGTGCTACACTCCAGTTTTTTTACTAATCAAGACATGGAGTATTATTGTATTTTAATCATTGAATAACAATTAGGGTGTCATTAGCGTATCGAAATGTCAACAAATACTACATTTATGCACTTATTAAGTCAAATAGTAAATTTCCATCCAAAATGTCAAATCCGCTACGAAAAGTCCAAGTAGCTAAGTACTACATCACACTTATTAATCAAGAAAACAAAGTGACATGACAGTCTTCATCTTTTATGTAATAACGCTGCCACAACCTATCGTGATACATAGTTAAAATCCCATTAAAGTCAAACTCGTCAAAAACTAAATCTGCTATACATAGTTAGCATAAAATTATAGTTTGAATCGTTGCTGGTGGCAAAATATTATATACCAAAAAATATTAAATAAAAACAAGATATTAGATAGAAAACTGCGATATAAGACTTAAAAGCAAATTCTTCTTTTAAGATATCAGTAGGGATAGAATGAAATATTTATGTCAATATTAATATACATGCTAAATTTTTAAAATCAAGTTGTTGACACGTTGACAGTCATAATACATAATATAGATATTGAATTTATTACATTCAAGGTGAAGGTTTTATGTGGGCAATGACGGAATTAACTTGAAGTTAATATTAGGATGATGGTGTGATGGTATTCGTGGCTAAATATTAGGTCAAGACTTGGCAAGATTATGATATTCTATAGTTCAATCATATACTCTTTCCACACAGAAAAATAATCTGAAATGTAGGATCATTTTTATTAGATTAAAAAAATCAAATTTTTTTTTATAGTACCTACTTAACCTACTAAATGTAAGTAGCATTGCTTATTATAATTTAGGTACTTTAGCATTCTTCAGTGGTAACAGAATTCAGTGTAGCATGAGCTAATTAGTATGCTAGCCTTTACATAACTCAATCTTTTTTATTTCCACCAACCGTTTTTTCAAAATTCAGGGGTTCTGCGATTCAAATATTTTCTTCACGTTATCAATTAGTTCTATACTGTGCATTTCAGGTGACATTCAGCAAGTACTGCATTGAAATTTTAATTTCATGTAGAAGACTAGTTCATAAGAACCAGCAAGACTTTTAGATGACTTAATTTTACATAGTAAACTCATTTGGCTCTAGCAGTAATGTACAATTAATTGCCAATTACCGTCTTCGTATGTTTCTTCGACATTCATTTCATGTTTCGGCAACAGGAAAAATCTGTTGAATTACATAAAACCGTTGGCTGAGTAAATGCGTCAGTGTTAACTGACGCATTTACTGTAATATTTGTATGTGTGTGTATTTACCTTCTAATTTCGTGTGAAATTGTGTTAGGAGGTAAATGTCACGTCTCCTTGCACGGGTAAATTGTCGCATATTAAGCTGGAATTAATCCAGTTTTTGTTTGTTTTGATGTAAAGCTACTATACACAAAGCGTATACGAAGTGATTGCATCCCGCGAGTGCCGGAAAGTTGTTGAAGAAGCTAATTATAGATTATTCCCCTGTGCTTGCTCACTTTCTTTTATGTGTCTACTTGTTTTCTCTCTGTGTATGTAGTTTCATTGCCACTGAGTCACGTATTATTGTATCATTCACAGCATTCGTGCTAGTTATAGCTTAGGTATATTACTGTATATATTTTTGAAAGTAAACACCATTTTGCACACCTACTTCTTTTCATACTGTGCCTACTAAATAATGATTATTCCAATAAACAGTTCCAGTTCTTACAGCTTCAATTTTAAACATTATGGCTACAGCTCACGTTCTTCGAGTTCATTTTAAAACCTAATAGAAAGCTGTGCCT
Organism: Pogonognathellus longicornis; assembly: GCA_034694085.1. Classification (NCBI taxonomy): domain Eukaryota; kingdom Metazoa; phylum Arthropoda; class Collembola; order Entomobryomorpha; family Tomoceridae; genus Pogonognathellus; species Pogonognathellus longicornis. The sequence goes on from JAQFYB010000677.1 coordinate 8,857, forward strand.
CCTTTCAAAGGTGATAAATATTAGATAATACTGTCATTGTTCTTTCGCCATTTCATGAAAAACAACTTTTATGGTATTTATAATACTCTTGTGCTAGAAAGATGTTACGATGTTTTTGTTACACTTATTACTTCGTGGATCGTAAAGTTTCAGTCGCAGAATCATCAGTTTGATATACTTTCGTTGTCCATTCATTGACCATTTTTATCTTGACTTAAAAACAGTTCTAGTGCTAAATCGTCCACCATTTCATATCACTCGTCTTAAGCAACGCTTTTTATATAGTATCTTGCATAATGACAATAAAATGAATGAAAAATACATTTCTTTTACTGACTTTACCTATATAATGAATAATGAAGTAAAGGTTATCAATTAATGGGAAAACTTAACGAGTCAATTTTTTTCAATGTTTTATAAGAAAATGAAATTCAAATTAATACATATTATAATGTATGTAGGTGCATATGTAGGCACATGATAAATAGTAATAAATTTAAACACACAAACTCATAAATTTTCCTTTGATTTCAGTCAGAAATTGATAGTTGTGTTGCTTATACTAGTAAAACAAAAAATTTGAACACATAAAAGCACTTCGTACTTTCTTTGAGTGTTTTTTAACGACATAAGATTGACTTTACATCAATATATTTTCTTTTGGTGTTCTATAAATAATCCAATCTCACTTACTCACTTACCACTTACGTGAACACCCCATTAAACACATAACATATATAGGGCAGATAAGAATGAGGAAAATATGGTTTTACAATTTTTAAAACTATTTCATCTCGAGTAAAATTAAAAGCATGAATAGAGTACACAAGTGTAGTTTAAGGAGTTATCCATGTCAATTCATTTGTAAATGAATTAATGGAAGCTGCACTGCACCTGCATCATGGTGTATTACATAGTTCATGCGAAATGATTGAGTATATAGGTATAATATTTCCATATTACCATATCTGTTGTCAGGGTTGAAAAATTTCCATCGATTTGTGTCATTAATAGTTATTATGTCATGGAGTTCATAATCCCGAGTTGAATGAATTGCAATGCACTCTCAATGCTATTCCAATCTATTCAAACCTTATGAATGCGTAATGAAATTTATTGAACACTTGTAACATACACAGCAGATTGAAACCGTGACCTCAGATCATTTGACAATGGCTTCCGAAACAAGTGTTAAAGTACATACAACAACTACGACGGATTAATCCCTTTTGACATGCAGTTTTCCATATCTTATCGCTAATCTCTTTGCGCCTATCCCAGGTCAAAATCATTGCATCAAACACCACGCTATCGAGTAATAGTGTGATGATTTGATGAACTGATTAATACTGATTTATTAATACCGATTTCATTTGATGTGATGACTTTATTTACTTGATAACACTTTGCCAGCTCTAGGCTGATACCTCTCAGCTATATAAATCCGTGTAAAAGACCAATTATAGAATCAACCCAGTTTTCAAAATACGTACTTTTTATTTTTATGCTATGCAATCATCCGCATCTATTTTATTTCAATCATCTTGCTTTTTAATGCATCTTTGTATATGTAAGTACAGTTTCCTTACAATCTCTATACTATTTTGTATTACTAAAATTCAAGCATAAAATAAAATATTGTGTATAAATGGTTTGCTTTTTTGTATGTATATTTACATAGTATTGTCTCGATTAGCATTTTTACCGACAACCATGTTAAACATTCGTTTATAAGTCATCAGATTACTACAATTTTGGCTTCAGGTAATTTTATTTCTTGACATAATGCTTCTATTTGTATTTTGCTTTAAGGTAGAAGTGTTACAACCTTAGTAAGACAAACAAATAAATACATGCAGTATGCATATAAAAATAAATATGCTATTATGCTGTCATGTCCATGTTCATACAATGCCAAGTTGGCTAACAAATTATATAGGAGTATATTTAGTGGTAGTATAATTATAAACATGTGTATTTACTTTGTTACTTTTTAATAAGTTGATAATATTGATTGTTAGTACGAAAAGATGAATAAGTAATAAATAATAATTCATTGTATCAATGACTCTACCCATATTTTCATTCAAGATACCAAGATGTTCTTACATAAACTTATATACATGTGACGCATCGGCATATGCATCAAGAGAATTACAGTTTATCTCATACGAGGAGGTGTTGACATTGCAGTGTTTATAATAACATTATGTATCATGTCATGGTTCGTTTGGCATACGTACTAAGTGAGTATACAGCGTGAAAACTTTATTGAGGTATGATAATATGCCACACACTGACAACAGTAACAGTATGTACTATGTACAAGTACAAGTGTACAGCATTTAATACATTGTTCAGTCATGTTGTTGAACCAGGGCACGTATTTCTATTGTCGGTTCGAGTCTGTCCCCATCCTTTCAAAAATGGCATGGGACACATTTTTGCAATACAAATACTCAAAATACCTAACTTCGTAGAAACGATGAATAAATACTAATATTTGAACATGGGAAATTGTATATTTGCATTTTTAATCTGCATAGCTTTGTCAAAGTATGTGTCTAGGAAAGTTAATGAGGTGCATCCCAGCAAAGAACTGAATGAAAATACAGCAGCCAAGCCATGGAATACGATCAACTATGTATCTGACAGCAGAAACTGCGTAGCATAAATACCAGTGCTGTATATATACTTGATATATCTGCAAATACAAAGAACTAGACCGAAGGATATCATTCTTCTGGAAATAGTGAACCGTGACTCATGTCATGATACTCTCCAATCTGTGTTTATATGCTGATTGATAATGCTATCTGTTTGCAGGGATGACAATAATATTATGGCAATTTCCAAGCATCCTAGCCAGTTCTGTAAGAAGAATTTCCGCATTCTTGGCACACCCGTAGTATTAGTTGTATAGTTGTAAGTTGTAACGGCGGAAGCAGTGTCAAGTTGGCAACGTAGTTTCTGCAGTTCACTACCTACTCGAAGAAGTTGTATAAGTATACGTTAGTATGAGTGTTATAAGTACAAAGTACGTTTATGCAGTGCCCATTCTTTCCACACAGTGCATTTCGTAGGACGTCGAGAAGAAAAACATAAATCAACCCAAGAACACAAAGAATACCTTCAATTCTTCCTTTGGAGCATTTATTTATGACACTTGCGAGGTTCTGTGTAAGCAGACAAAGGTAACTTGATGACAGAAGCCAGAGAGAGACAAAATCACTTTGCTGCAAATTCTAAGGAGCCTACAAAGCTTACACTAACATCATTACATTACTTTGCTGAGCTATTGTTCTTTTCGAGGCTATTTTTCATGTTCTACTTAAATGACGGTACTTCTTATGAAACGCCGACTTCATTTCACTCCCTATTCATGTCACAATTGCACAACAATCTTCCAAAGATCAAGTGCAAATACTTATAAACGATATAAAAACATTCCCATTATATCATGCAAGTAATGAGCGTAATCCTTTCTTCAAAATCGAAATACTATAAAAACCAACCAAGATAACCCCATTTCTAAGTAGGTATTTAGTTGATGCTAACTACAATTTGATTCAGGCTGATTTCTGTATGGGGGTCCCTACTGTACAATCGAAATGGAAATGTATGATTTCAACCAAATAAATTATTGCCTTCTTCTGATTATCTGGAACTTAGGATAGCACTATCTAGATGTAGGTTTAATTAAGGATAAAAATGATTTTACTTAATTCAAAGTTAGGAAATCTAAGTTATGCATTAATCATTATGCATTAATCATATAGGTACCTATTTAAGTGTCAAAAGGATTAATGAGGTCCTTGCAGATATATTATGTAAATAGATTTGTAGTTTGAGATTCATGTTCATGTATTGCAGGGGTTTTCACGATTTGCAATACAATACATTTAATCAATTAATGCATTTATAAATGCATTTAGTTTGTAAATTATAGAATTGTTGTAAATGAATTTTTCACACTAAGTAAGTTTTTGAAATAGCGTGAAGTACTGTATGAAGAATGGAATTGTCACATTATCTCAGTGTTTCTTAGTAATTTCCAACATTTACGTATACTTGTGTAGGATAAGGATAAAAAATACAATCCATAATGGATTTAAATGAAAACTGCAATTTAATGTAATACTATTCTTGACACATTCTGTATAATGTGCTCATTAGATACAGCTAATAGTGAATATAATGTATATCCGTTTAGAGTTTAGTTTACGTAAATCCTTCAAAAAAGCCTGATTTGACATTCGATACAGTAGCTACTATTAAACACTTACAAACACGCTGACAAATTACCGTTTAAGTTCTCAAGAGGCATTTATTATGTGATTGTTGTCCATGTGTTGTAATGATTGTTGTAAAGAAAATAATATTAGAAGATTGGTGATTTGATTACCTTTGGGCTTTGTACTTTAAAGGGCAATTTTATTATCGGTAAAGGTGAAAATTTTCGAGTAAAAAATGGCATAATAGCGGACGCTTGAATACGAGTTAGTTAACTTTTTGTCGTAGAGTAGGTATCACCTTATGCATTTGGTCGCATGCAGTAAGCGAAAGATTTATGTCAAGGCGGTTTAATTTTCTAGTTGCAGTAGCATGAAAACCGCAACTGAAGTGTGTGACTTTGACACAAAGTACCTCAAACAAGCTGTGGTAGTATACAATGTATTATCTTCACACTTACTGTAAGTACAAGAAAGTCGGAGGTAATTCTCAATTCACAGTAAGCATTAATTATTCCTGACATTTACAGAAATGTCTTAAAATATCAATCTAACGTCTAGTATACATTTGCTTTCGCTGTCTCTTTAGCACAACATAACATCACAATTGTTTACAATGGACATTCCCATTACGGTTTTAATGAACATATTTTTTATATGTATACCATTGACATACAAACTTACGTAAACAAACGAATAAAATAAACCCCAAGACAATGATCCATTACTTAGCTGTGTCAAGTTTTGGTTATTATTTGAATGTTTGGTACATAAACAAACAAAAAAGTTAAGCTTGTTAATCTGAGAGAAGTTGAAGATTCTGTAAATAATTGTTATCAATCTGAATGAGAACATAGAAGTCATAGAAGTAGACCGTTGATTTAAACGTAGAAGTACCTAATAATAGTTTGTAAGTTTGTACTAAGTCTATGCAAATGCATAAACGAAGCAGACGGCAGTTTTTATTGATAAACAGCAAAAGAATCCCATTGTTGTTGATTCAGAGTGAATAGAGTAGACAGTGTAGAAGAGTTTATCAAGAACCTAGGTCACCAAACACACAAATTGTATAGCAAACTACCAAAACTCAAGCATCCGAATCCGCCATTCAATTTCAATGAACAATGCTCCTTCCCACACAGCCATTAGCTTTGTATCAGTAATCAGATAAAACCGTTTAGCCACTAAAATCTGTAGGCTACAAGACAATACAAATACTAATACACGGTATTAACTAATATACCCTTGAAAACTCGTTGCCCTGTATGAAGGTTCTTAATAATATCTATACGTTTTGCTGCATTAAAATAGTTTTTGGCAAAATGACAGAAGTCTCTGCCACGAGGAAGTGCAATTTTACAGCTTATTTTCAGAACGATTTCATGCAAAATGGCAAAATAACCAGTATTTGATTATAAATGAAATTGAACATAATATATTATATTATTATTAACTATTATTGCTAATCATGTTTTATGAATAAACACAGACACAGCTATACAGCTCATACTGCTGTATTGTAGACTATGAGGTAATTGCCTCTATTTTTACGACTGCAGAAAACATGGGCTAGGTACAATTTGTACAAAACAGATATAAATAGTAATACATAATATCTGTACTTACTTTTTACCTATGTGAGCCATCAACCTGAATTTAGTAGTTAAATTTCGCATTTACTATCTGTAAAGATTTTCTGTACAATTTACAAAAGAATTGTACTTGTATACTGGTGCTTTGGTGCCTATAGCGCACAGGCAATTTGCGTTAGTTACAGTCTCAAATGCAGTTGCACCAAATAGTATAATAGTAACAGTATTGAAGCCAAAACTGTTTGCATGAGTAAACCAAGGTATAGTAAGTATAAATCATACGAAAAGCGATAAAAGAATTTATGCAGTAAGAAAATAGTAAGTATTTCCCTGTAGATAAAGTGGAGCTGTTTTCTGCATATGAATTATATACAAGGTATAATATTTTATTTTCTATTCCACATTCTTCTTCGAGAAAGAGTATTTAATCTCTATCCACCATATCATCCACTCTCCTAAGCAGTAACCAGTTTGCTTTATTTACTTAAAAATAAATCGAGTTTGACATTATTCATGCATGTGTTGGTAGGTGTCATACACATAAAAATACACGCTGTATAATATCCAACTTGACAGGATGGTTAACAATAAATTCAAGCAATTAGCATCACAATGGAATTCGCTACTATAAATACGCAAAAAGACAAGAATCACACACCATGCCATAAATATCAAAAAGGACAGTCGCAGGCTCTGGCTTAATGAAATACTGACACAGAATAAATGGAAACAAGTTCACAAATGAAACTTTTCATTGTAGTATACATATATAAATATATCTCAACTCTATATACATTGTTTTATAAGATTCCTTCATACTTCTGTAGGTTGACACAATGTTGGTGCTTTCATTGAATGCTTCAATGTGTGTAATGCGTCCCTAAGTCAACATTGCATGCATGCATACTACAAACATACACCAACCTATGTATCATGTATCACAGAGATAAAACTGAAGAAACTCTATCCAACTAACCACACGCTCGCAAATGCTATGTCAATCATAATATACGATGTCGTAAGGAAAGTTAAGATGTATCCCAAATAAGAAATTTGTGCCAAAACATTCATAAAAATTGGCAACAGTGATATGTCAAAGCTTCTTTCTCTCACTGAGTCTAGCCTTTGAATAAAGACTTAGGTTTTCTGACTATGTACAAATATCTCTTGTATGTATCTGCAGTCTGTCTATGAGTTCCTCTTGCTCTCCTACAGCCCCTTCTTCAACTCAGTCTAACCAAACTCCAAGAAAAGGCAAGTTCAAAGACCAGAGCAAATCAATCACATTAGCATCGAGTTCTTACACATATATAGTAAATACTCTTTTAGTACTAGTCCCATTTTGCAATAGTCATGCTGTAGTCCTACAACTCGTACACACAGACCAAAGTGTAGATGAATCTGCACATAGGTATACATATATCCCTACCATGATGCTTAACTTAAATAAAACTGTGTGTAAAACACAGATAATCAAAGCAAAGCGTCTAAACCATATGTAGTACCCAAGTAGCCTTACTATGTGTACTTGTAGTGGCACACAAGTAATACTACCTACCACTAAAGTAACTAAAAGTAAATGCAGAGAACTAAAGTCAATCTATAATGCAATGCAGTAAAACGAAAATGTGTATTGCTGTATTATACATACATACACAACTCCACACTACTAAAGTAAACTAAACCTCACGTTACCTAGCACACTACACATAGGTATAAAGAATAAAGCATGCATCACTTCTATATATAAAAGGGCTAATACAAGTCATCTCGTGTACATCTCCTCCTATATTTGATAATAAATGAATGTACATCCACACAGGCACTTAGATATAGTGGAACGTGTTCATATGCTGTTGTAACTCTCCATAAGTTAAGACTTGAACTAGTGTGTGGATAGAAAATGAGAAGAAACCGTCTGTGCTGCTATTCTCTTGTTTATCATCATCCCCTCGAGTCTGTTGTTACACTCTACTCTATCTACATTTTTAACTCCACTCCACCACACTACACTACATACAGCAACTACACACATACTCCATACACTGACTGCACTATAAATACAAATAACAACTTATACCCCTTCTTATTTCTACTCTTCTTTAACACTTCCACCATTATATTATGCCACAGCTCAGCACATCACGTATAAGCACGTATTCTATACACACGACATACACAGACACACTAAACGAATAAACGATACAACCATTATGATATACTTCCACTATAAATACATACAACTACCTGACTCACACACTAACACTCTTCTCATACAGATACTCTCCGTGTGGCAAAACCAATCCTCCTAATGCCTACTTTACTTTGTTGCATATTACTCCTAGTATTGTCTACACTATAGATAGAACTATACATACAATAAAATACATGTACCATAGTTGATAGTATACATGTAAAAGTGTACATACTAGTATTGCAATACTACTACCAGTATAATTCCTTAAACCATACCTAGTATGTCTATGCATCATCTATTTAATACTCGTAGTAGGGATATCACTCTGTTATAGCTTAAACTTGAGTTTAACTTGCTATTATATTATTTCACTGTGTGTATGGACTGCATACATACAGATCTACTAAATGTAAGTATATCATACATAGTAGTATGCACAAAGTACATACAATATTCTTTACACTTAGAACAGTGTAGTGTGTATTTTGTATTATAAAGTGTAGTAGTGGTACTATTGGTACTGTTTGTATGATGAGAGCATTATATCTGTATGTATAATATGCAGTATTTATATGCAATTCAAGTACAAAGACACATGTAAGCCAAACGTAGTGTTTCCATTCTGTGTTGTTCTAGTCTGTATAATCTACAATAGGGATTTCTCCTATCTATGCACATATACATGCAAAATACTTGTATTGTATAGGTGCACAGTATACACTGAACTGACAAAGTTAAACCTAGAGCAGACGTGTGTATAAACGGTGATGTGAGTCTTGTGAATGTTTAAATACAAGTATAAGTGTAGCATAAAAAGAAGTAGAAATGTGTATAGTGTTTGCCTATGTATGTATATTGTATGTATGTATGTATGTATGTATGTAAAGGAGTAGCAGTTTAGTTAGTTGGTTAGTTAGTCGTATGTATTATGTAGCTGATTTGGTTAGAGTGTACTATAGTAGTTGTAGGAGTAGGTACTTATAATACTATGATTGTATTACTAATACAATGTATTGCAGATTGTACAGTGTATGTAGTGTTGTAGTTGTATAGTCTATGTATATTTATACTATGTACTACGAGTAGTATGGTGTGGTGTATGTAATACAATTTGTCCCCGACTGACTGCTTCAATCCAACTGCTATTTACGTGGACTTGAACATTATTATAGTGCAATTTCAACTGTAGTGCTTCTGGTCCATTGTCTGTGTGTATACTAGTTAGTTAGTTGTAAAAGTGTCTTTGTAGTGCTAGTTGAGTATTCAGTATACATCCAGTAGAGTGTTGTAATAATATAGGTAGAGAGGGTTGACTTTGTCTCACGTCTAATTTGCTAAAAATATGAGAGACACTACAAGTACAAGTACAGATACTTGGGCTGATTGTGATGTGAGGTAGAAACATTTGGGAATTAGTCGTGTAGTACAAATACAACATTGTAGTGTGCTAGTACTAGCACTGTGCTGGCGAAACCTACATCTCTCTTTTTGGGCTCAAAAATCCCAAATCTTCTTCTTCTTGTTCTTCTCTCTGGTTCTTCAATGATATTATTACTATTCTCTTGCTCATCTAGGGTACAATGTAATAGTGGTAGTGGCATGGTGAATGTATGGTGCTAGATTCACTGTGTCTGTGTCTGTGTGTGCATAATAGGACTCTAGGACTTGTTCTTCGACTACTTATATACTTACTACTTAAAGTGTGTGTATTTGTATGTAGTAGTGGGACTGGGACTAGGACTACTGTTCTTCTACAGAGATACTCCTTTTGTAAGTTCTGGGTTTTGTTCTGTGTGAGTTCTGTGTATGTAGAGTGGTGTCTGTGTGTAGACTGTGAAGTTGGTTTTAAGAGTGAGCTAAAGGCTCGCTCTATCCGTGTGTGGAGCTGATTTTCGTATGTGAGGGTGTGGTGAACTGCATACGATATAGGAATACTGAATACGAATAAAATACGAACCGAGAGGAGTCTTGTAGTAAAGTTGAGTCGAACTGACTGGCTGGACTTTTAGTATAGTGCTAAAAGTTCTTGTGTGTTGTGTATGTGTGTGGTGTGTGTCTGTTGTGAACTCGTCTGAACTCAACCTGCCGACTTTGCATTGTACATTTACAAGATTCATTGCTGAACCATCAAATATTTAGACGAGATTTTTTCCTACAAGTGTTAACCAGTCAAAATGGCTGGGAATATTAACTGCTCGCTGGATGATATTGATCTAGCATCATTAAAGGTTCGTTTTCATACTCAAATCCTTTTTCACTTTTCAAAATGACACATCCACATACAACATTTACATCAGATAAAATTCGTAGATCAGCTTGTGTTGAATGTGTATGTGGATTGTGAATGTTGTTGTATGTATGTAATGTATTATGTCTGTATGTGCGGTTTCATCAAATTTCGACAGTTTGTATACTATTGATGATTGAATGTTGAATTGATTGATGTTGTATGTATCTATACACCTTTAAGTGTGTATAAATTAATTGTTAATGTGTTTTCAGATCTCTTTGTGTTATTGTTGCTTGTAAGTTAAAGTTAAAGAGATATATGCATAGATCCCTGTTTAAAGGTGTGTTTGTGATGGTTGGGAAGTTTATTTGTATCTGTATGTTGTATGTAGCGATTTAAAAAAATGAATTTTGACCTAGTTGCGCTTCTCATAATTAATAGGAGAAGACTTTGAGGGAACGTTATTAATTGTTAATTGTCAGTAATTATTATGGGCAAAAAGAAAAATTGTATTGGCAAGAGCTGTGTAAAGTTTCATTTTTGAAATTCTCGCAAGAATGATAAATAAATGTAAAGAAAAGACTAAGACAAAGATTTTACTTATGTGTGTGGTTTTAATGGTAGTAGAGTATACATATAAATACCTACCATTTGCATATACACATAACTTTCAAAGTGTTAGTATTTTGTAGACATTTTTTCGTACCACTTTTACTGTGTAGTTTGTGTATGTGTGTGTAGCGATGTGTACAGATGGAATGATAATCTGTAGAATAATCAGTATAATGTAAATGTAAAAGTCATTGAATGCGTGAAAGTGTTAGACATTTGATAAGGCCGCTACCACTATTATAAGTAATAGCTATTTCTCTACACAGACTTCTTTACATTCATTCATACCTTACTAATTTTAATTGTTGTAAAAAGTAATTGTTCAAAGTTATTTTCTAGTACTGATGTTCAATGTAAAATGAAGCATAAACAAATTTATACTTGAGTAGATTCTTGAACTGTTCAACTTTTATGAGCCATCGTATGTCTTACAAACACTTTTTTCTCGTGTACCTGTGTGTATTTTCTCACAAAGGTAGTTCATTTCATACTTCATGCATAGGAAACTTTATTTTAATTGACAGAAATTTAAAACTCATCAGAAATTCAATCGGCAAAACTACCTTAGTCACTTTCAGCTAAACTAAATGTACCACTCTTTCATTAAGTCAATACTCATTCACAATCAGTACCAACACCAATATTTTTCTTACTGGTTTTTACAAGTACTTAGATACTGAATAGTTTAAGATGTTAAAGATGCAGCCATACTATACTGAATGTAGTTAGCCTTTCTCGTTACACAAAGTTTAGTGTTATCTTTATACTTTATGTATGCATGTCCTATGTCATGTCCTTAATGGTAATGGTATATAGAGATAATTAAACATATCTGCGAGGCTAATTCATAACTTTGGAATTCTCAGTCAGTTAGAGTTAAAGTTGTTATGTTATTCAGGGCAACAGGAAATGCAAAGATGGTTACATACAACAGTTAATACAAAACGAAGATAAAAAATGTCTTAACACTTTTGCTTGCTTGCTCTTTTAGTGCTGCCAAAAAGTTTTTTATTTGTAACAAACTTGTACATTGTGTATGTAAGTTTAACAGCAACAGCTCAGAGTTAAGATATGTGGCTTCATTTTGTCAAATATAATTTGAAAGATTGTTATTTATGTGTCATCATTGAAGAGAAACATAACTGATTTAATATGTAACACATTTTTATTACTCTAGGACCCAGCAGGAATATTCGAGTTGATTGAAGTGGTAGGCAATGGCACCTACGGTCAAGTCTATAAAGGGAGACATACCAAAACTGGACAGCTGGCTGCTATCAAGGTTATGGACGTCACAGAAGATGAAGAGGAAGAAATCAAACTTGAAATAAATGTACTCAAGAAATATTCACACCACCGGTAAGCTGATTTGATGTTAACTCGCAAAGATCTCAAAGATGATTTGTGTTAAGATGATCATAAAGTGGTCCGATGCAAACTTGCAATCTCAAATAACAGATTTATGTCAACAGAGTCATATTTTATTCATATTCCTTATTCCTCATATCATATTTTATTGTCTGTTTACAGAAACATTGCTACTTACTATGGAGCATTCATCAAAAAATCTCCTCCGGGTCGTGATGATCAGCTATGGGTATGTATACTAATAATTTGCAATTTTTTATAAATATTATATACAGTTATCCCATATATTTCAGTGATAGTAAATCGTAAACATTTACAAGTGTGCTATGGATTGTGATGGAAGTATAGTAAAATATTTGAATAATTTGTTGATAAACGTAGTTGGTTATGGAGTACTGCGGTGCTGGAAGTATAACCGATCTTGTAAAATCAACCCGAGGTCAGTCACTGAAAGAAGAATGGATTGCATACGTTTGTCGAGAGATTTTACGGGGTTTAGCTCATTTACATGCCAATAAAGTCATCCACAGAGATATAAAAGGGCAAAATGTGCTTTTGACTGATAATGCTGAAGTAAAATTGGTGGATTTCGGCGTTTCAGCGCAATTAGATCGAACCATTGGGCGAAGAAATACTTTTATTGGAACTCCTTATTGGATGGCACCTGAGGTAAGGACTCATATCTTTACATCCTTTACGGCTAATTTAATCTTTTCCTACTAATTGAACCACAAGTTCAATAATCCTTATCTTACACAGACCGGAAATAATTACTGACTCACCTCATTATATATGTCAGAAATACAAACATCCACGTCTAATTTCAAGTTATAGCTTGTTACGATTCACTTAACGAGACGAATGTAAATATTTAATTAATTGAATCGAATAGCAGGTGTATAATAATTCTGTGATGCATCAGTGCAGAAATGATTCATAGTTGATAATAGTCTTCTCTGCACTGTCTGTACACACATGAAAAATATTCATTTGTTTTCCATATTCCGCATACTTACATAGTAAACAACACTAAATTCCTCGAAAACACTTTACGTATGTGAATGTGAAAGATATGAGGACTACGGTGTAGTGTATTAGTAAATACTAAATTAAATACGTATAGTACGTGTGGTTCTTGCGGTTGTACTTGTACCCCATTTGTACTCTACTTATATTTTACCGAACTGCATGTACACTCATTTCATTCATGGTAAAATAATAATGATTGTTTTTGTAATTAGGTGATTGCCTGTGACGAAAATCCTGAGGCTACTTACGATAACCGGAGCGATCTATGGTCACTCGGAATTACTGCACTTGAAATGGCAGAATCGCAACCGCCTTTGTGTATGTGAAATTCTTTTACATTTTTAACACAAATAATTATATGAATGATCTCATCTATGCATGTTTGCTAATGCGAACTTACTCAGTTAAAACAAACGATTTACGTGTAGGTACACTGTTCTACAAAAATTAATGTTATTGTAATTTGCAGGTGAAATGCATCCGATGAGAGCACTGTTCCTTATTCCTAGAAATCCTCCGCCCAGACTTAAGTCCAAACGCTGGTCAAAGAGATTCCACTCTTTCGTCGAAACAGTTCTTGTCAAGGTAGATGACGATTTTGAGTATTGATTATTTAAACCTATAAAGTGTCACCTACTAAAGCTATCGTATTGTAATTTTGATACCTTTGATGTTAATGTTGCACTCAGAACCTCATGTTTGCGATGGAACTTTATCTTTTGAAGCTGATAAAATAGTTATGACGAAAAAACGCACGATGAATGTTTATTGGATAGTAGTTTGAGTATGTAACATGAATCACTGATGATACGATAATATTATTGTTCTTTTTGTTGTTTCTGATAATCCTCGCTTAATACCATATTGATAACGTAGTTTTAGTTAATCCTGTTTGTAAACTGTAAGTCTATAAGTTTGTTTTTCATTCCCGCAGGATTATACCCAAAGGCCTCCGACAGAACAACTTTTGAAGCATCCATTTATTAGAGATCAGCCTACAGAACGACAAGTAAGAATCCAATTAAAGGACCACATTGACAGGTGTAAAAAGCGTCTCACGCAACAGTCCAAGGCAGATAAGGGCAGGTTAGTGAACTATTGGATTTCGCGTTAGGTATCTTATTAATGCCATTTTTCCAGTTCGTTAGCTTCTAGCATTTTAAGGGTAACGTGATAAACGATATTTGTGACACCTTCAGATTTTCTGATGAAGAAGACGATGACGAGGATGAAGAATCTAAGCCGGGAGACAGAGGAGAGGAAATAAAACCAAAAGAAAATACTCTCAGGAGAAATTTCCAGGTAAAGAAAATATTAGTTTTACATTTGTATTCAAGAAGTGTTTGCTCAGCACGAGTCATGAATACATTTGTGCTTTGACTCACTAATATTAATCGATATGATTTCCATTAATTGTGTATAGACAACTCTATCTGATCAGCACAGTCGTGAATGTATATCTAAAAGACAAACTGTGTTTTTTACCATAGGCTCTTCAAGTGGAGGAACCTGGGCCACCATCTCGACCGCCTTTACCCTCAAGATTAATAGTTGTTCCAGATGCCCTCCCCCCACCTCCTAGTCGACCACTTCCGCCAACTCCGCGCGGAGCACTGGAACCTGATGATGTTGAAGACGATGATGAGGAAGAAGTAGAATTTGTTCCCAAGAAAAGAAATGATGGTACTTTATTGGCTTCAGATCCTCCTCGTCCTATGCTTCCAGGAGATGTTGGACCGTCTCGTCCACTTCCTCCAACTCCTGAAGAAAGTCAAGGCACCTTAGTCACTAGAAGACCTCCTAGATCTGGTATGGATATTCAAGGATCACGGACGTCAGTACTTCCTGATTTGCTACCTCAAACGTCTTCTGACCCAGACGTAAGTTTAAGCAATAAAGTATTTACTCATATAGAATACATAGGCACATTTTTACAGGATCTTAGATCATTTAAATAATTCTACTAGTCAGTTTAACTTTGATGTAAAGAAATTTATAAGAAAACTATAACATTTGCATTTTGCTATTGCATGCAACTTTGCCAATGTGCTATAAATGGAAACGAGGGTAAGAATTTCAATGAAATATTGACATTGTTAATTTAATTACGTTACGGTTTTAGTTTTGTTGATTACAATTGTTCTATAAAACCTTCATATTGTTTGTATTTGTAGTCTTTACCCTTTGAATTTCGTTGTGAGTTGGACTTTTGGTAGCTTAGAATTTACATTTGCCTACTGTTTTATTTTGCTTATTTGAGAATATACTGCAGTGTTTGTTGTTATACTTATGATTCATTTAATACTGTTTCAGGTGGGACGAGAGAGAGAAATAAGACCTACTCCAGCTCACCCTTCGCCTGGTCAAGTTGGCCAGGGTCCCAAACAAAGATCATTTATAACTTTTGGTTTCAATCAGATGGCCCCGTCATCATCAGCATCTTCGTCACCTTCACGACCGTCGGTTAACGTCAATGTGGAAGGAGTTGCGCCAGCTCAAGGAGGTGATACACCGGAAATCCGCAAGTACAAGAAAAGGTATGTATACCAGTGATTCATTTGGATTGGCAGATGTTCTAATTGTGTCTTGTACAAAATGAAAATTACTAAAACAGTGAAGCAATACTATAAAACGATATGTTTTTGATTTCAGATTTAATAGCGAAATCCTGTGTGCCGCACTTTGGGGTGTCAACTTATTAATTGGTACAGAAAACGGTTTAATGCTTCTAGACAGATCTGGACAAGGAAAAGTGTATCAACTGATTAATAGAAGAAGATTTCAACAAATGGAGGTACGTAATACACTGTTCATTATCATTATTGAGGCGTGGCAAAGATTTGAGTCCAGCTGACTCAATATTTGTTTGCATTGCATGATTGACAGGTATTGGAAGGACAAAATATTTTGGTGACAATCAGTGGAAAGAAAAATCGAGTTCGAGTGTATTACTTGTCGTGGCTGAAAGGAAAGATTCTTCGCACAGAAGGTGGAGAGGGTGAAAGAAGAAATGGTTATATAAACGTTGGCGAACTTCAGGTACTAATACATAATTGCAATACATTTAGACTAAAAGCAATAAATATTGAATTGTAGGTTTCAGGGTTGTTGTTCTCGTAATATACTCGAGGATATTAATTTATTACATTAAAATTCATAAAATATTTTTTTAGGGGGCCACTCACTTTAAAATTGTCAAGTATGAACGGATAAAGTTCCTGGTGATAGCTCTTCGAGATGCTATTGAAATCTATGCATGGGCCCCTAAACCTTACCATAAATTCATGGCATTTAAAGCCTTCTCTGACCTGTTATATAAGCCGCTATTAGTAGACTTAACTGTGGAGGAAGGGTCAAGACTCAAAGTCATCTACGGCTCCGCTCAGGGATTCCACGCTGTTGATTTGGACTCAGCCACTGTCTATGATCTCTACACTCCCAAGCATGTACGTTTCTTATACTACTTTCAAGCTTTAACTTTAATTTTAAGGGTTTATAATTCAAATATTTATATACGAAAAACTGCAAACTATAAAAAATGTCGTATTTTACAGAGTCAAGGGCCTATTAGTCCACATTGTATCGTGACGTTGCCTAATTCAAACGGACTGCAATTACTCCTGTGCTATGATAACGAAGGTGTATATGTATCTACAAATGGAAAAGTAATTAAAGATACTGATTCTCTGAGCTTAAATCGAAGAAAATCGAAGTTGCATTTCAACTAATGACGAATTTAAATTTTGTATAGATTTCAAAATCTGTCGTTCTTCAATGGGGAGAACTTCCTTCCTCCGTAGCATTTATCGGTACGGGTCAAGTGATGGGCTGGGGACAGAAAGCCATTGAGATTCGTTCCGTCGAAACTGGCCACTTGGATGGTGTATTTATGCACAAGAAAAGTCAAAGATTAAAATTTCTCTGTGAACGAAATGACAAGGTGTTCTTTTCTTCCGCTAAGGGTGGAGGAGCCTCACAAATCTATTTCATGACCCTGAACAAACCAGGACTTGCCAACTGGTAGACGTAATTAAGATACGAGCTAAGCCGAGAGCAATTTGACATAAATAACTAATCATAGTTTTAAGCATAGATAATCTGTATTTGCAAATAAGCTAGCCTGAATAGACAGATACTTCGACCTACGGAAAGAAATGAAAATACTACGAATTTTCCTGAAAATGAGGCATCCTTTGAAATAGTATGACATAGGCCTATGTATTAAATACACATTCAGCAAACAATTACAATACAATAACAGCCTATGCAATCTTGATTCTACATTATGTAGCCTGTTAATTTAGGAAACAGTAATATTAAACAATTTTACACAATAGATTTTGACTTACATTGTTTATCAATTTGTACCAACTGTAGCTACAAGTAGTTTAATGCTAATTAGCTAAACAACATTAATTAGTGTACTTCAGTATTTCTAAATCCAAGTATATAGCCAACCCTTAACAGATAAGAATACCTAACTGAATTTCTGTGAAGGTGTAGGTATAAAGTATTTGACAATTTCTCTATTGTTAATTGCAACATTTATTTGAATAGGATTTCCTTACATACCTATCTAATAAATATTGCCACCTTAATTAAATTCTACAGATATTATACAACCATTATAACTTATATCTCTGATGACATGTTGCAATATTTATTAGAACAGTACAAGTTTATTATTTATTATTGTTATCACGTTAATTTGTTAGTGTTTGTAGTAAAATGTCAACCAAAGACACTCTTTCATAGTGTTAGTGACTCTATTGGTAAATATACATTATTATCCCAAATTAATTGACTCCTGTCTTTCTAATGCTGGTATAGTTGATGTTTTCTTGAAATTATTGTTACATTATTTGTTACGCTGTGCACGCATTTACGAACGTTGTTATTATAATTATAAAACTATAGTTGTCGGTTATTATTGTGAGGAACATTATTATCTTTACGTTTACTACATTACTCGTACTACTTAATAGGTAATACTTCGTTTCATGTACTAGCCTATACAATTTATAGCCCCCCACCTATAATGATTGTACTTGTACTATGTACGTGTTTCATATTTTCTCCTACCTTTGTATAAAAGCGATTCCATGTTTGTTACATTCTTTAACATATTAAGGTTGTACAAACTTTTCTACTACTAACTCGTTTCTACATACTGTTCCAACAAATCCTTTTGATTCCTACAGAGAGTACAGTGTACAATTTGATAAACTTTAAAACACCACGATGATACTACTAGAAAGAAATCACACATACTTATTATTCTAATTCTATACATTCGGTATATTATAATAACGTAATAACATATACACCTACGTAAAATATGAATTACTATTATAAACTTAAGCTTATACCTACAACTTGATTTAAATTCATTCAGTACCTACACAAGGAAGTGAATAGAACACTAATTAAATACTGATATACTAAATAACATAGCTGAGTATAATGATAATAATATTATGACAAAATAATTACTACGCAGATTTAGTACATTGTATACATACACATAAATACGTACACGTGTAAGCTTAATACTTATAGTCGTTTGTGTAATGTAATGGTACATACCCTTAATGTAAAAAGTAGGCAGTAAAATGGCAAGAATGACACTTGCCGAAAGTCTACTTACTATTAGACAAAATATGAACGTATTGGTACTGTAAATATTACAAGATAAGGCTAAGATGTTTTCAGTGCTTGCAACAGCAATATAGTAGGTTGAGTACTAAATAATGTTAATACAATAAAATCGATAATTTGTTAATATGTATTGAATTGAATGGACTGTATTTAAAAGATAAACATATTCTATAGGACATAGGATTTCGATTGAACGTTTGTGTGGTACAGTATAAATACTTATATTATGTCTTCGTTTAGTTTGTAAAAGTTTCTGTACATCTCCTTTTGTAAAATGCTACATTTTCATTGCATATTGAATTTAAATTCATTTAAATACATATAACTATATTATGCATACCTATTGAAATGAAACAATAAAAGCTATATGCATATTAAAACACCCTTTGTACCCGTCAAAGTCATCCCTAACTCATTCTTTTTATACAGTAAAATTACAACCCAACTTAGGTAGGTACTTAAGTCTAGAAGGTAGAGGTATAAAAAAGGATTCCTAAGTGTAATACATACACATAATATGTAAGTGTAGATTGTAGATGTAAGCAAATTTTCTACTATTCTTGCTCAGCTTGAATTTTGCAAAGGCTTCACGAACAAAAGTTACACTTTCGTTAGCCATACTTACATACTACGTCATTTCCCCAGCATAAAAACAAATTGTTGTATAAAAGTCTGGATTTTTTATTGTGTTAAACATTCGTAATACGCATTGTCATGTGTGAACTATATCGATGGAACTTATTATGTAACCTTTCACACCCTCTGTAAATGCACATTATATAACTAAGATACGGAAGATGAAGTTTTGCTACTGTAGCACAGTCTAAGAATTTATAAGCACAAAAGTTATCTATATTATAGCTACAGCTAGTGTATTTATAAAAATTGGTCCGTGATCATGCACCTTGTATATGCATTACTCTATCACACTACACTAATATACTCTGTAAATGAACGCGCAGCCGTCAACGAAGTCAATGTCAAGTACAGAACTTGTACAGAAAATTACATGTTAACTTTAAGTTAACCGTGGAAAGGCAATCTGCAGAGTGTAGGTAAGTTCTGTAATGTAAAGTCGCATGATACATAGAAAAGGTTGGTCGTGCGTATTACTACATCGACCATTTCATGACTGTACACAAATATATTAGTAAGTTAAAGTATGATTGCGATTAGCGAAGGTTAAAGGAGAAAATTCTCTATGTACTACTACTGTGGAGTATGTATACAAGAGATGTAGATGCTAAGGAGCTAAAATTATAACAAACCTTTTTGCAAACTACTTGGAGTTTGCTTTAGTATAGGTGGTAGGTGTACTACTCACTTTGCTGTTTGTGTTTATACGAGTTGTTTTGATTTGAATTATTATCACGATTTTTTGCAAAGCAAAGGCTTGTACTGTAGTACTTGTACTGTGTAGTGATTCTACGGTTCTGGCTGCTAGTACGAGTACCTATAGATGATTTAGTTGTAAACAGCCAGGAGCTACAGTATTACATATCCTGTATTCTGTATACTACTACTACGTTGGGTTTTAGCTAGTGCAATATAATGCATAATATTATTACGTGTTGTTGCAAAGTGAGAGATACGATTTTAGTATAGGAGGGAGATACTGCGCACATTGCTTGCCGTAGTATTCCTCGTTGTTGTAGCACATATTTTTGCAAGTGAATTGCTTACAGACAGACAAGTGGCATTTACAAGTATTAAAGTTTACGCACGTTATTATTTACTAGTTATTAGTGACTGAAAAAGTTGAGGAGTTGATTTTATTTGTGACATCAGCAAATTTCGAATTTTGTTTGTAAATAAGGTACGAATTTATACACAGTTGTATTATTATATAATATTTTTGTAGATAATTTTATATATGATTCTGGTACGGATTTTGTTTACATTCTTGTGTGTGTATGTGTGTTACCTGCAGAGCCTACCTCAAGCAAGCCGGCGATAGGAAGGAAGGAGTTGTAGGAAGACTGCTAGCATGAGATTAGCCAAGTGCTGGTGGAGAGAATACTGGTGTTGGTATTTGCTAAGATTGAAGTTATTAAATAATATTGGACATTAAGGTCATTGGAGGAAGGATGATGAAGACTCGTCATGTTATGAGTTTCTCTGATGTTGGTTTGAAAAGAGGAAAAACCATTGCTCCGTTGAATACTGTAGAGATTGTCAGGAAAAGCAAATCGTCTCAAATGGGTTTGAAAACAAAAAGACATCATCACCGTCGGCTGGTGTGTGCTAATAAATTCTCAAACAAATTATTAGCTCATATCCGCAAGGAATCACTACAAACTCCCAAAACACAAGCTTCACAACCTGCACAGAAAAAGCTGAAGTTCAAATCAAGTAATGAAACAAAATCGAATTTCCAGAATGAGAAACAACTTCATAATTGTAATCAATGTAATGAGATTTTCGATTGTAAAATCATGCTGGAGGGTCACCAGCATGAACATCTCTTGCCTACAATTTATCATTCCCCGTCATTTCCAACAGACTATTCTTTTGGCTTTAGGCTAGTTAGTTCGTACCTATGTGCCTTCTGCCAGGAGAATTTCAATTGCAAAGAATCACTCTTGTCTCACGTTGAAAGGCACATTGTAGATCATGAACACGCTTGTGAGATGTGCCATTCGAAATTACTGAAAGCTGAATTGCTCTGCGCAATCTTCAAAGAATAGAATACGCACAAACAGGATATTAGATTACGTCGAGAATTGCAAAATTCATTTATATATTGTTTCTCATTTCAAACTTCCTGTAACTTTCCCAGCCTTTTAAAACGAGGGCATTTGATAAAGCAAGCTTTTACTTGCACTTGCATACTTACTATGCAAATAATATATACTTTTAGGATTCTAAAGGAAAACTTAAATACGTTACTATCTGTATCTATCTGTATATAACATTTACATTTTAGTTTTGCTTAAAAAATTATAACTGTCTACTACTGCAGAAACTACTAATGTGTTATAATTACAAATATGTAAACTTTGGAATAGTCTGTAATTAGACAAAATAGAAACAATTATAATTGTTAATTAATGTTATAACCAAGTTAACCTTACTACTATGCACATTGTCAAATGTTCAAAACACTATGCAAAATATGTTATAATGATAATGATGTTTTATGCTAATACTACAAAGTAATCAACGTTGATAATAATGAGTAATGGAAGAGAAATTTTAATAAGATTATAGATGCCTTTCGCCTAAGCAGGCTACTGAAAAACCTTGCTAATAAACTAGATAGAAGCTGGAACTGCAATAATTTTTTGAACACTCCTTATAAAACTATTATACATAAATACATACTTTACTTAAACTATAATATATTGTATTGTATGTAGCTACCAATCTAATTGTAGGAAAAAATTATGTATGTATGTGTATAGATCGTAGTTAAAACAAATTATATTATACAATTAATTGAATGTAAAATATAATAGAATCTATAAATATGCTTTTAATAATTGTTGCCTACAACTGCCTATTAGGTATTACTGTACACTTACTTAGGTTAAGACAAATACTTGTTAAAGATTTGTGTTACCACATTATGCACTATTGTTACATATATAGAGTCTAATACTATTATGGTGACGATATTTTATAATTGTTAAGCATACAATGAATTTTGAGTGAGCATAATATTAGTGTTTAATGCGTACTTATGTATGTGTACTATCCAATCTGTATAAATAAATACAGTAGAATATGGGTGAAGTACTTTTATAATTATGAATAAAGAACATATTATATTACCTATGATATTATCTGGAAGTGTATCTAATGTGCAATACACTTTTTGGTCACTGGAGAGTGAATCTACTGTCTTTGATCATATAATATGTACATGCATAAATAAATACACATGTCTAGGTATCTAATATACACATGTAGCCAATGTTTTCATATAGAATTTCAGATTATGTTACTTGGATGAACATGACCTGGACCTGAAGCAGTAATTTACTTTTTGTTTATGCACACCTACTACATACACCTACGCAAACAGTTTTGATACACCTTGTGTAATTATAATATGTCTAATTAATACAACACACGATAATGCTCTTTTTCCCAGAATATCAAATGTATACCTACTCAAACTGGTATGAGCATATACAGTTTGAGTTGGGATTTGGAAGAAAAGCAAACTGTGCAAAACTCAATGTATAAAGCAGCTTCAATATTCAAAATTGTTATGTAGTTTTTAATATACATTATGGAACATTGTATAATGTTTTGTTGTTTGTCAAACATAAGTTCTACTTTGTTTCAAAGTTCATTGAGCATATAGGTCAGAAACAAAGCTCCAATTCTATTACACACAATGCTACATCGCAAATGAAAAGGTACTTGGCGCTACCGAAACTTAGCTACTGGATACATTACCTACCTACCTACCTCAATGCCTTCATAACTACACAAAGTATACATTACCAACCCAATCAGTGTAAAGGAGTGCTAGCTACATTACACACCTGCTATGTTATCAGTACGTCATTGCAGCATTATTAGTGTGCTGCTTTTTTCCCTGTTATATGTAAGTCGCATAGCATAACTTCGCAATAAATGTAACTTGTGATCCATATCCATCTATTTATATACAACAATGACAACATTCATTCGTATCACTCATATCTTTGTGTATTATCATCAATATGAAAATACATATGACAATCCTTCTGTTCTACTCGCTACATTGGAAGATGTACCTACATTAAAATAAACCAAACCAATTTTGTAACCATTAAAAACAAAAATAACCAGTAGATAGTTTTATTTTGCCAATAAATATTCATGCAGTTTATGGATTTTGTTTTTTTTGCATCTTGATATGCAATCCTACATGATTCAAATGATGAGGTTTTAAAATCATATTTGTACTTTCTTATCTGTAGGTTTTAGGTATTAATTAAATTTGATGAATATGACTCTTGCATTTTCATAGTGATGATATTATTACACCAAGATTTGAGAGATACGATTGAATATTTTCATTATCTTATGCATGGATGTGGTTGTAGACCCGGACAAGCTACGGCTACAATCATCATGCAGCTTTATATTATCATAGGGAAACATAGCAGAAGAATAGGAACCCAGAATGCTGCAGCAACCTGCTCATTAACACTGAGTTGGCTGGTTCAGATATTATATACTTTAGGTACAAAGGTTGGTAATGTAGCCAGGTTAGTGATATGTAATATCCCTGGGTTGGTAGGTCTCGGTTACTAACAAGTGAAATTTGAGGTACAAAGGTAGGAATTGTTAACGTTACATCGAAACACAGAGCAAGTAGGCAGCTCATGTGCAGAGTTAGCATCTTGCAGATCACGTATTGTAATCGTGAACTTTGTCGAAGCCAAACGCGGAAGATGAAGAATCTATATAGCTAACTCGTAGTGAAAGTTCATATATAAAGAAAGGGAAACACCAAAAAGACCACGGATGGAAACTATAGACTTCTTGTCACTGCACTTACATTACTCTTCATTGTATTTGTATTGACATTCGACTTCTACGGTTACATCGGATACTATGAAAGGTGAAGGAAAGTAGATGTATCGTATGTAGTGATTACGTATTATTTGTTGCAGACAGAAAAACAATTAAATTGGATAATAAAATCGCTACATAGATATCCATGTAGTTGTGCCACATACATAGTAGGAATGGTAATCTAATAACTACTATAAACCCAAGCTCATACCTGTGTGCAACAGATTGTGATGTAGAAGAGTGAGTATACAACTGATGTGTGTAGGTATCCATAAATCCTGTTGTAGATCGATATGTGAAAAGTAGGACAGATCTTCCAGGGCACCTCTGAAATCATCATTATAACATTCTGAGCATGAAATGATATTTTATTCTTTATTCCTGTCATAACTAACACATAGTAACTGAATATGTTAAGGCACACAATAAGTACTTGCATATTTCTGCTTCCTATAGTTTTCATGGAACTTGTAACACACAAAAGGTTCCAAGAATCCACATTTTATGAACTGTCTCCCACTTTGTGTATGTAAATAGTTATGAGAGTTTAACACTAGAAATGAAAGGGCTCTTTTATATAATCGGCAATATTCCTTACTTTCAATATACAATTTTCCTTTGTCACATCATTTGTGTTATATTAATAAATCTACTTCTGCAAATTAAGTATACAATTTGTTTCTAAAAAGCATTTTCTTGCAAGAACGAATAAGCAGGATATCCTCTACATTCATAAATTAGGACTACTAAAACGAGCACGTCACAGATTTCAAGCAATGGAAACATGTTATGACGTATGGTGGACCTTTTAGTGAATCTTTATTGCGTAAATAGAAAGCATACAATTGTAGAGTGAAATGCATTTTTATATAACATGTGCAAAATTGTAGATCTTGAGCTAATATTCATTCTCCTATATAAAGAATTCGGGGAAAATGCCAGAAATAAGCAGAGCAAGTTCGGAGAAACAACTCCTATACTCTTATCTTTACTCAAACAACTATGCCAGAGATTTCATTGGTAATGGGATTGATCATTCGTAAAGTAAAGGCCCTAATCAAATAAGAACTTGTACACAAGGACACATAAAGTGATTACATGAAGACAAAAATAATTGAAACAAAAAGAAATTCTACATACAAATATCATTAATATGTGATGTTATATTTAATTATTGATTTATAGTTAACAAATAATTACACTTCGGAAGTTTAGAACTCATAAAATTATGTGGAAAAAGTATAGGCTTAAATGGATAAATAATCTTTAAATTGAATCTGAGAATGTTTCCTACATGCAGATTCTACATGCATGAAATTGATGATACGCAATATAAAGTACACAAACAAACACTAAAATCGTGCAAGTGAATAAGTCAACTATAGACACTTATGAAAGCTGTCTGTCCTCGTAAAATGATACACGTAAAGTGATATTCAGGTTGTATGCTGTAATGCTGTACTTTGCTTTTCTCATGATGATGCAAGGAATCGGTGGTAGGTGCATTTGTAGTGTAATTGGTTCTCTTTGCTTTTCTTCCTTTACCTTTTTCATCTGCTGCCACCCAAGGCAATGCTAAAGCAGGCCAGTCAACCATACACTGTCTATCTGCTTTGCACGAGTACTAGAATTTCGCTTTCTACGAATTCTGCAGCTACAACATACTTAGAATTATAAAGCTGGAGTATCTAGATAGTTATATAATATATACCTAAGTAAAGTAGGTAGGTACGTAATAACATACCTACATAAATGCTTTCCAAAAACATTTGTAGCAGGAAGCAATTGAAAATGTGGGTTAAGAATTGCTGGATGATATCACATTAGTGCTGTAGCTATAGTTGTATGTATTATTATGAACTTTATTTTATAACGTCACTAGAATTGATGATGACATACTTACTGCGATACTCCCGTTTACTTTGAAGAAGAAAATAAATCCCTGATGTTCATACTAAAGATACTTCTAACACAACTCAGAGAGTGAGAGTGTATCTAATATACAGGTGCCTATGTGGAAGTAGCTAGGAAATCGAAAAATTAGTAACATCCTCCTCTGTATCTGAACGGAAGAAGAACTTTCTAGTGTTATGTTGCATCATACTATTACCCTGTTTCAGTTTCCACATTGTATTCCGACAATAATTCGTAAAGCAAGAACAAACGGGTAGTTTTATGGTGCTAACAGTTTATAAGAGGCAATTCATTATTATTTATCTTATAAATTGCATTGTATTTTCCAAGTACTACAGAAATTAGTATTAATGCTGTCTGTACTGTAGTATTCTCTGTTGCTTCCTCTCCAGTATTCATAGTATAGTATTACAATCGTGATGTGTTTTCTGACAACATACATATTCTCTCCGTATCTACCCAGCCGAGTTTACCTTTTGCGATTCAGCAAATGATTTCGTCTTTCTCTCGTGAAAGCATAAAGCACCTAATAGATTTCACCCGAACAGAGCAGCCTAAACTCCCAAACCATGCCGAATTCTAGTGTACTGATGCTTAGACTATGCAAGAAGCTACATTACATACTCCAACTAGTACAACATGGCTATGACACATTCCTTTTCCCTGACTGTGTGCGTCGGAAAGTACAGGCTGTGAGTAAGCTCAGAGAGTATCAGAGTACACTCAACTTTCCTCGATTCATCATCCTCACACAACCAACGCTTTCTCTCCGGCTCCACACTTTCTTTACTGTGTTCCATGGGAAAACTTGCATTCACAATCTGCTCTGCCACATAAATACTTGACCTTACATTGTGCTCCCCTGAACCTTGAATTGTAATCCCATCTTAATAAAAGTGCTCATTAACATAAATAAAAATACATCATATAAACATTACCACATTTTATTATCATTCAGTGCACACTTTAACACGGATTTACTCTCTGCGGGTGTTCCAAGTTTAAATACAACCGTACAGGTAAGACCCTTCATTTATACCTACATATACCTACATGTGCCACAAAATCATTTATTTTTCAGCGAACACGACTTGTTGTGGTTGTGTAGTGTTATGTACTAATACATGTTTGCAATTAATTACCAGAAGTGTGCTATTATTATCCTTATATGCATTTTTCGAGCTTCTTATTCAAGATTTGTTTTTGTATTGATGTTTGTATGAAAACTTGAAAACTATACACATAGGTAGGTAGAGTAGAGGTACCTTGGTACCTATAGACTTACGTTAAGCAGATCGAAATGTTCTTATATAAGTATTGTGAAGGATGTAGGAAGGCATTAACTTTCACTCGTCTCATCTCCTCCTATCAACAGCTTATTACGTGGGAAATTGTGTACTACTTGCATAAGTATTTATAAATGTAGATTGTATGAATGTAATACAATTAACATTATATGATTTGATGACGTGTTGAACACGACGTATATCTGACAGGAGACTGCTGTGTTGCTTTTCTTACAAAATTAGATGTATGTAGTTGTACATGTAAATACTTTGCGTAGGTTGGTTGTGACGTATTTCATGTGAAATGAAATGTCGTCGAAAATAAAATGTGTCTGATTCTTTTGGTGTGGTGCGTGTGTTTGGAAAGATGGGATGTGTTTTTGTTAGTTTGTAAAGTAGTACATCGTGCATGTGCACTTTGTGTAGTGTACTGTGTTGTGTTAAGTGAGTATGAAAGTGGAGTGCCTATATACATAGTACGAGCACAATCTAAAGTATGCATAAGAAATACAAGTGCACCATGGTGCATATCTTTATGTGTTGTGTCTTATTATTAGGGACAACGCAACGGTGAAGGACCTTTCTAGTGCAAACAATGAAGCCATGTTGTTCACGGAAGCTTTTTATTTCCCAATAGCAATCGTCTCGTAGTTAGCATCGAACCTTGTAAGATAAAATTTTATTCGGTTTTGACTATTACAATTGTTATAAATGCCGTATGTATATTATGTTCTATGTATTATGTTATGCTATACAAATGCTGTTTTGAAACCAATAATAAAATATGATGTTATTGAGTTGGTGGCATACATTATGGTGTTATACTTGTAAAAAATATACTGTTACAATTATAACCTGTTTTATGCAGTTTATGTCTGCTATTAATATACACAATACCTACTGGCAGTGGCAGCAGCTCTGTTTAATTTCAGTTTTATTATGTTTGTCGCTATGCATAAAGCTTTTACCGTTATTTCTTTATAATTGTTTTTACTTTGAACTTTTCCAGGTGTTTTTCGTCTCATTGTATTTTGACGTCTTTATACCTTCATCAACTTCTGGTATGCCATTAAAATATCAATTTAGCATAATTACTAGCGTTAAAAATGTAGTGTACTTTTTCAATTTATCTGTACTGAAATTGTAAAATTAAGTTTGTGTTAATTTTGACTATGACTTTTGCCTTTTAAGAATGGACGAGAAAATGAGTGGAACCGTTTTTGCTGATAACATGAACGTTTGGAATAAAGGATTAAAGAGACCTTTCATTCGTTTATACTGGCATGGTATGTATAGTTGATAGTAGCTAATACTTTTTGCGTTCAATAAAAATGTATCGAAAATGGAATAATATTCATGAGACTTATAAAAAGCAAAATGCTAAGGGTTAAATGTGCTTTTTAGAATTGGGGTATGGAATTTACAATACACCGGATGCCAATACAACTTGCTGTCATATAGGTAAGTGATACGCTACATATTATGAATGTTCCACGACATAAGTTGTGTATAAAATGAGGAATCTAGGTAAATCAATATTGACATTCACATTTGCATTGCACTTGCACTACATAGGAGAAGTTGGGAAGTCGGAGAACAGGGAGATATCATGTAAACGCTTACCAACACCCGGAACTCCTCTGTGTTGCTACTTACGAAGTAGAATAAAGAAGTCCATGTTTCTCCAGTTAGTCAATAAACAGTCCTTTGTCTGCTGTATCAAATGCTCGTACAGGGTCCAAATCATTTTATACGAACTTCCCAAACCATCACCTATTATTAAATCCTGTGTGAAATCAAAACCCAAAACCAAGGATTATGCTTGCCACATTTGCGGAAGACAGTTTGCAAGGAAAGCTTCTATGACCTCCCACTTTCCTTGTAGAAATACTTTTAGTAGTGCATGATATAAGGCCAAACTTAAATTATTTCAGCAAAAAAGTATGTGTTAGTCTAGGTAAGTGAGTTTAACATAACTACCCATTAAGGTACTTAAACATACTTTTGTATATAAATGTAATGAAAATTTAGTAGTATCAAAATATTCTTGTGTCCCAAACATAATTTATTTTTGCCAAGGTGAAGGCGTATACTGAGGAGACCATAGGAAAAGGGTTAAAGACTTAAAGAGGCTTGTTTGTTAATGCAACGGTATTATTACATCCACAATGTATTTGTTGTTATTATTGATAGTAGGAATTACGGTAATGATGAGTATATCGTACGAATGAGTTCATTTTAAATTGCAAATTATGCCTTCCACGTTGGAAATGAATGTATAGGATTTAGATTTAAAATTAGTATTTTAAAATTAGGAAATAGAAATATATTATTACTACAATTACTGAAAAAGTTTGTATGAACCCGTGTAAGTGGAAGGTAATGAGGTTGAGGTGAGCTTTGCAGGTCAAGTTTACAACTTCACGTGTGTTCATGTCATAACATTTTTTATATTATGTATACTACATTAACTTGTCAATGCATAGATACAGGTGGGTAAATCTCAATGTGTATATGAACGAGAAAATTTACTAAACCATAAGCTTTAACTGGCAAATTGTTTATACTAATCCAGAATAATTACGGGCTAAACATCTAAAAGTTGAATTCTTAGTATAAAATGTTTTTTCAGCAGGCCATTGACTACACATTCGTAAAAAATCTAAGCTTTATTGTCTAAAATACATGCATAATTTGTTTTAAATAAAATGCAGTGGTAGTTTAGGTTAGTCCTCACAATTGAGAGGAATTTCCAAGTAAAGATAAATACCGACAAGAAGGCAAATAGTAAAAATTTGAAACGAAGGCATTCTGAAATTTTGAAAAGGTGATTCGCTGTTGCAAAACGAATATAATTATCAATCAGCTTTTACAGGGCGATTTAACATGATTAGTTTGTTTTGGTTGGTATGTTGTAGCAGGTATTTACATTACAAGTCTACAATGTACTTAATTTAATTAGCATAAAGAATGCGGAAGTAAGTACTTGAAAGACTTGAATATTTACACATACATATTATAGTATTCTATATCTACTTGGTGCTAGTTGAAAAATATGTACTACCTACCTATATACAAATATACATATTACAAATTACAGACACAACATCGTACCTAACAACTTTAAACCGACTTGTGTGTACATAGGTATGCAGTTTAATCGTAGAAAGTAAATGACTCACACTGTAGACTACTGTACAGCACAAGAAAAGTGATATGCTAATTTGAATTCAAAGAAGGGGTAGTATTTTACACTGTGTCTCAACTATGTAGGGCTCGCGAACTGAGATGAGGGTAGAAATTCTTGTAAAAGGATTGTATCAAGTATAGTTAATAAAAGATGCTACAGATATAACAGAATATAAAAAGAAAAAATATAACCCGAAAGGTAAACAAAATTGTATGTCCAACTTTATAAATTTGCACAATACCGATAGATTGTGTATAAGTACAGATATACTATATTATACCGATGCCAGGAAGAAAGAAACTGAATGAGCGTTTTCCTCTCTTATAGTCAACCTATTTGAATTTCTGAAATACGTAAATATCTGTATTATCCAGTAATCATGAATGGTCATGTGAACGAGAGTCGATGTACTTAAAAATTGAAATCAACTATTGACAACTGTTTGCAAGTTAATCATATTTCGTATAAGTGAATCACTTATAGTTTAGTCTTTACAATGACTACAATACATAATACTTTTAAAAAGGAAAGGCAAATGATTCAACGAGTTTATATTAAACAGACAGACTGTTATTAAAAGTAAGAGTATTAATGTAAGTACAGACCAATTAATGTTTTGTACTAGGTACTTGTATTTTTGTTTTACATAATATGTCTAGTCTACATAGATGAAAAATTCAGTACATAAATAGTCATTTAATTATAAAACGTAGCAAATTAAATAGTTCAGAGGAAAATGTAGGTAATTAGTAATTACATGTTTATAACTGGCACTGTGTTTTTGCGAGGAATGGATAAAATCCTTCGGATTTAACATGAGAATTTAAGGCTCTATAAGAAGTTCCTTCCAAAAGCAATCTATTTACTATAATATACGAAGTACGGATCTGTACACGGATTGGAAGGCTAATATCAATGTGAATTGAATTTTTGAATTGTATCAAGCATTTACAGGATTCTACATAATAAATATCAGTAAAGGAGTGACTAACTTTGTTTAACAAACCTAAAACGTATACTTATTCAAAATTTAAAATTCTTTTGTTATCTACTAGAGTTATTATACTATGATAAAATTGTAATTACATTTAACATACAGATATACTAATATTAAATGTATTACTTAATCAGCTAAGTATGTGTTTTAGAATATCGTTACATAAGGCTGTATGTTGTAACTCATTGTGAAAAGAACATTAAAACGTGCAACCGGAAGGTTGCATGAAGTTATCATTTACATGATCTTCACTTACTGGATGTACATGCCAATAAAAATCTCTTTTATCCGTTGCTAATGAACTTTTCATCAAGTCTATTATTTTTTCTCTGTGAAACTTTTCTCCAAAAAAGTATACTGTTTGATTCACATACTTTTCCCTCAAGCCAATAAGCATATCTTCGTTACCTTTCTCAACCTCCAGTTCTGGTAAGTATTGATATTGCCTGTCGTTTGCATAGTAGGATGAAAAAGTGGTATCCTTTTTTGAGAAAATGCTTGGGGATCCTCTCAATTTTGTGATCACAAATTCATTTAAGTGAACATTTTTTAGAAGAAGCCCGGATGACAAAGGTAAATGATCTAAGCCTTCCTCTTGAGGCAATGTAAAAGTCCATTGTGCACGTGGATCAATTAAAATCGCTTCTTCCTCTTCGTCATGATGAACAATCTTATGAAGAAATATATTTTGTTTCGGATATCCTTCGTTGCATTCATAGAAAGAGACCTTTTTACATGGTTTGTGATCATGAGCTACCATGTAACCGTGGTTTTCAACATTCTGGAGCTGGACGGGCCCAGATCCAATATCTTGCACAATTTTAGGCAGTCCCTTGTATAGATCAGATTTGGTGCCACAAGTATGCCGGAGAATTCTCCCAAAGACAAAAATTTCCCCTCCTCCATATACATTACCATACTTGACCAACTCGTTGTAAATTGTAGGAAATCCAGAGTACAATTCATTTTTTACTAGAAAGTCCATAATAGGGTAAAAGTATTTCCGAGTATTCGCGTAGGTTGACACAATAAGATACCGCAATGTTCTTTGTACGTCAGATTCTTCAGTGTGTTCCAAGGTTTCCTTCCAGAATTCCTGAGCTTTCTCTTGATCTCCGGAAATTATGCTTAACATCGTCTTCTCCAATTTTTGTTCTGCAATATTTCTATTCAACTACAGATATCATGAGAAAATGTGAACAAATTAGTTATAGATAAAGCAAATGCCACAGTTTATAGAATAGGATTTGTGAATGAAATAATACTCACCATATCTCTCTGTTCCACCAACTCATGATTCAGGGATTCCACTCTACTTTCCAATGCGTTCAATTTTCCTTCAAGATGCCTTAATCTTTGCTCTTGAACACTAAAGAAAGAATTGAAGCATTCAAGGTGTTGAAAAATACTTTACTTAATAATTTCATGCATAGCACTTTAAAAATCATCTGATATTTTATACCCGTCTCGATGGCTAAGACCAGTGCCTCCCGTTGATTCATCGTCTGTAGTCGCACAATCAATTAAAAGAAAAAATATGCTCACCAATGAGACAAGTAAAGTAAAGTTAAATTCCATATTTCCGGACAAATTATAAACCAAGTTTACTACATGCACATACACTGTAAACTAAAAGATATTCAGTTTGTAGTGTTAGCGATAAATAAATTATGGTAGTTGTATATTTGTAGTTATAATATTACAACGTAGAGCGTGAGTAGATAGTCCTCACTAAACTAGTTGTATGCATGGATGATGTAGATAGTGTAAGTAGTGAATAAAATAAAAAGCAAAGTGAAATAAATTGCCGTCCTTCTTACATAATAATTGAGTTATTCAGTCATTGCTCTGATTAGTCATTACTTATAAATGTTATAGGTGCTAGGTACCTATAGTTATCTTTTGAAGATTAGCTCAATAATTCATACGCTCAAGTAATGAGTAAAATGATAAGATTCATTATACCATTTATGGTATACAGTAGGTACGCACGGTACAAGAAAAGTTTCAGTGATCTGCCATTACATTATACAGATAGGTATATTCCACTTATCAATGATAATTCCTGAACACATTAGTAGTTGATCATACTTGTATAAAAACTTGAACAAACATCTTAAACATTATGAATACTTATACTCGCTATTTACATGGAAGTAACAATCTAACATTGATAATTTAATATTTTTCAGACATAAAGCTAAATAAAATAAAGCCATTGGTACTTATATGTCAGTTAACAATGCTCGGAATTATTTTTCTTCGTCACTTACTATAGTATGAAATAGTCCGTTGAAAGTGAGAACAAATTATTGTACTATTTAACATGAATTTTGACTCATTTCGTTGCATTTTATCCCCTACTTCATGAAATAAAGAGAATACCTAAGGAAATAAAAATTTATATGGACAATCAAACAAAAGTTGTCAACAAGTATCACACGCTTTATAAACAAATTACACATAATTACACAACGAAGCGAAGAAGGTACGAAAAACTAATGCAGAGTTTATTATGACATGACTATGAGATTATGACTTTTTAATGAAAATTAAGCAGTCGCAGTGAAGTGACCAGAACACAAAACGTGGCAATGTGACAAGGAATACAGTTCAGTAACCATTTGTTAACTCAACAATCTTTGTATTGTGGTGAACACATTCATTTATTTCATCTTTTAAAAGTCTTATACACGCCTAATTGGTTGGTACTGTGATTGCGCTAAGAATTGCACTGCAGATAATTGTTTACGAATTTTTACTGTGTCCAAAAATGCGGTTATTCAGCTATAATAATAATAAAATACATACATTTCGAGTGTGGTTAAGATATATACATGGCAGCAAGTAAAACTTTCTCTAACAGATCTGAAGTTACATAGACAATGTTTAATGTTTTTACAATAGTAGATTTCATTTTAATTTGCTTTGACTTCATCACCAGAGTACAGACAAATTCAGGATTAATATGTGAACTATAAACCAGTGATGCTACAGCTTCCTTTCTTTTCGTATTATGTGTATAGCTATTTCAGTTTTCGCGTAAAGTTACTTGAAGGTTCAATCAAACTAATCGTGAGCAAATAAAATAAACATTTTTTTGCCTGGTTAGGAATAAAATACTCCACAAATAAATGACAAAGACAAAATTGATAAGGTAATTGGGCACCTATGTATCGAACACCTACTTGATGTAGATTATTTAAATTGTTGACATTATTAACAAATAATTACTTTAGTTCTTGGCGTTTTTCTACAATATTTTTGATGAAAAACTCTCCAGCTTTATAAGAACTTCGGACTAAAGGACCGCTAGCGGTGTATAGAAATCCTAGCTCATTGCCTTTTTGCTCCCAGTGAAAGTATTTCTCCGGAGTGACATATTCAACAACTTTTAAATGACGTTTTGTGGGCTGCATGTATTGACCTAAGGTGACACAGTCAACTCCCGCTTCCCGCAAATCTAACATGGTTTGTAAAACTTCTTGGTCACTTTCTCCAAGTCCGAGCATAATTGATGACTTAGTAACAACTTTTGGTAACGTAGTTTTTACGTGTTTGAGAACTGACATGGTTTGTCTGTATTTAGCTCTAGGATCCCTGACAAACGGAGTTAATCTTTCCACAGTCTCTATATTATGCGCAAAAACATTCAAACCTGAACTAGCAACAGTTATTACATGATCTAAATTTCCCCTGAAGTCGGGAGACAATACCTCCACGAGTAAAGAAGGTACTTCCTTATTTAAATGATTAACAGTTTCAGCAATATGAGCAGATCCACCATCTGACAAATCGTCACGGTCAACCGATGTCAATACGATGTAATCCAGTCCCCACGCTTTTATCGCTTCAGCTGTATTTTTCGGTTCGTTGGGATCTAAAGGTGGAGGGGCTTTTGATGTTTTCACAGAGCAAAACCGGCATCCTCTGGTACAAGTATCACCCATTAACATGATTGTCGCAGTAGCAGTATGACCTTCACCTCCGCCCCAACATTCCCCGATATTAGGACACCTTGCTTCTTCACAAACTGTATGCAAATTCAACCCACGAAGATTGTTCTTCAAACGAGCGTAATTTTCTCCAATAGGAATCTCACGTTTCAACCACGGTGGTAATCGAAGTCTTTCCGATTCTCCTTTCTCCCTCTTTAACTTTCCCTTATAATCGTCCCACGTTTGATTTTTTTCAACTGTGCCTGATATAAAATCGGAGAGATCAGGTCCTTGTGCGAATTCTTTACGCTTTACATCCACGGTTTCTGTAGCTGCAGCTTTTGTGGTCAGCTGTGATTTCCATCGTAGAACCTGGATGAGGTTTCCAGTGAATTTAGGATGTCGTAAACAACCCAAACTCTGAATGTTATTCATATTGACAATTTAATTATTTCTCTGTGTAGAAAAAGAAGTAAGTTTTGAATTTTCAGATTTGAACAGGTCCGCAACTGAATCCAGTTCTCAAGAAACCTGCCTGGAAGAAATAATACAAATAACAAATGAGAAGAAATATTGAAAATAGACCACTTTCATATTGTCCCTCTAATATTATCGCAGTCAAAAAAGCTAAATAGTCTGATAACACCTACACAGTTTTCTCTCTCACAAGTGGGTTCGAGTCACTCGTACACGGTAGATGTCGCATTCATTTCGAAGGCTGTTTACTATACCTACATGTCTAAAACATTAAAACCAACTACCATTAGGTATAAGGGAACGTGCATATATGACGTACCCAATTGTGGGCCTTTTTTAACTGCCCCCCTTTGTCTACAAAGTACAAAAATACAAAACATGATAACAAAAAGTTATTTCAGAATTGGTTTGAACAATTGCAACAAAAATGAAATTAGGTAAACCTTAATACATATCAGGTTTAACCGTAATAAACTTTGCTATATCTCAAAAAAGTTGGTTGAAATTTTTTGTATCATCTCTGTACAAGAGGTTGGGTGTATGATTGCATGACTTTGTAGACAAAGGGGGGAGGGGGTTCAAAAAGGCCCACAATTGCGTACGTCATATATGCACGTTCCCTTCAACCTACCTAATGGTAGTTGGTTTTATGTTTTAGACATGTAGGTCTTGTAGGTATAGTAAACAGCCTTCGATATGAATGCGAAATCTACCGTGTACGAGTGACTCGAACCCACTTGTGAGAGAGAAAACTGTGTGGGTGTATTCAGACTATTTAGCTTTTTTGACTGCGATAATATTAGAGGGACAATATGAAAGTGGTCTATTTAGAGAATATTTTTTTGAGAATATTTTCAAACTTTGCGATTTTGCGAGTTAATGAAAGCAAGATTTTTCCATAATTGGCGAGGTAATTACTATACTAATAATTACAATTAGGTCCTACTCAAGCATTATCCTCTCCATTTCGATAGAAACGAGTATTTGTAAAGTGGGCTGGGCGGCATATTCTTCATTGTGGAACATGCAGTATAAACAAGTATGGACGGGGCATCGACTGCACTGTAATCTATAATACCTAGTTTATTAGATAAATTCACTTGCCTAAAATTGAACGCAAGTAGAGCATTTGATGTTGTTGTACAAAAGCTCCGAGAGACGGTCCAGTACAACTCTATCTTATTTTTCACTTCATGTGTTGGAACCAGTTCTTGTAATTTCTTTCCCGTGGCGGAAGGTTTTGCATACACGAACCAGTATGGAACCTGTTTATATGTAAAGGAAGTAAAAGGTAATTATTATGATCGTATTTAGGTATTGGTTACAATTTCCTGTCTGTCTGGAGGACCATTCACATTCAGTTTGAGACCAGTCTTAGATAGTTTTTAGCTCAAACTGTATTCAATAACGACTTT
>JAQFYB010000678.1:0-46495 GCA_034694085.1 Pogonognathellus longicornis
CACATATATCTTCACCCTTTAAAGTCCAATTATATAGGCATACAATGTGTTAGAGGAATTACATCATTCAACTGCAGCACAAGCACAACATAATGAGACCAATTTTTTCCCTCACAAAACTACAACGATTTACTACAACAAAGAAACTTCTCCTAATCGAGACACAAAATTTAACGTCAGCAATAAAACGACTTGTTATCAAACTGCAATAACTGTTTCATTCATGTAACACGTACACATCTGAGCCAATTTTCTATATTTAGCCTTCTGTTTCCTCCCAACGATATTTCCTTTCTGATTGCCCATAACACATGTACTAGTCTACAACACCAGACTGACTCTGAGCCTAATACATCATTCTTTGCAATTAGCAACACCAACAAAACTTTACAAAAGTATTTTCTTTTATACACAATGTATAACACGAGTATCTGTACAAAACACACATACCTAAACTATAAAACATAATATTTAACTTCTAAGGACTCAGATACATATGTGTACTATGTACTAAGAGTAAATAATCGTGATAGAATACTATCTCCGACTTATACTGCGATAATCCAGCCATCAATCAAATCTAGTCTCGGCTTATTTCCTTCCTTCTGTGCAATTGCATAAAAGTAAGCCAAGACAGTCTTGTTTCAAATTATTCAACATCATCGGTGTATCTAATTATGTTATAACTCAACAAAGAAAACCATACACAGCAAAAACTGACGGAGGATAATCATGAGGTTGCTGGTTCCTTCAATAATCATATGCGACTACTAACTGGCTACCTCGGTTGAAATCCGATAAGACTCATCTCATCACCCTCACTCACCTAATGAAGTTGAAACGAGTGTAAACTCAAAGTTGTTTTTAATCATTTTTACATGACCAAGTCTACTCTCGTGTGTACCTCATCCGCACAACCAAACTCGTCGGCAACTATCATCAATCTAAATACCTACAACAACAATCCAACCAAAGTCAGGGAGTTGTTATGAATAGTTGCAGCTTTATGTACATACAGCAGTATTTTATAAACCAATATTTCCTATACATAAAATAGGTACCTTTAGAGTACCTACTTACTTTTGACTTTATGCTGAGTATAAAGTAAGACTTATGCCATGGACACCTATCCTGTCTGAGTCTGTACTTTAATACACAATAAATATTACTAACGTTAAGCATGTGTGTATTTGTGTGTAAGGACAAGTACGAAAACGATTTGCAGTTGCTATATAGTTGCTACTACCTGGTGGTTTTACTGATATTTGTATTATAACCTGGAGCACAAAAAGTTATATAAATATTTGAAGATATTAGTTTCAGTATGTAAATACTTTGCAGACTTATGGCACATCATGGAAGGGTAGTGTCAGTTAAGAAATAATAATGACTCAGTTCATTTTGTCTGTCAGTCAGTGAGTGACTAAGCTATGACCTATCCTCCAATTCAACCTTTAATCCAAGACATAATTTCATATCAACCCTTTGTATACACAATATCCTTCAAGTTTATGCAGAAAAACTTCTCCATCCATCCAACATGATCTAAAAATGCAATTTACAGCAAAAAAATCAATCCAAGACAAACCTCACCTTTTATAACTAATTAAAAACGTTTCGTCGCGTAATGTAGGTATAATTACTACACAAACCTGAATTCTAATAAACAAGTGCTTGGAAACACTAACAACAGATACATATCATGTATTTTTCAAAAGTGGCTAATATGATGTTTAGACTTGAGGAATGAAAAACAGTGGACACATCTGTTAGTTAAGGAAATGTAGTTATGTCTACTTATGAAAAAGCTTCAATATCTACCAAGAACAGCAACAGCATCCTTTACTTACTATGGCTTGTCACGGAATGCATAATGCCATGCCAGCCAGGTGAGAATCCAGTCCAGTTCATGGAGACTCATGCCAATGCTATGCAACCAAAGCACTTATCTCCCTGGTTGTATTTGTATGTAATATCAAAGCTTTAGCTTCTGTCCTGCAGCACAATACATTGACTACATACGTACGATGAAACAGATTGCAGATTATGAAATTGCACGACATAAAAAGTGGTCAGTTCTTCTCATTCTCAAGTGCCAAGGTAAGACAAGACACACTGCTTACAATCTGTGATGGTGATCTGATCTCTGGCTACCCGTTCTTCTCGTTTTACTCTACACACACACATACACACACACATACACAACACACGCTAATATGAATACTACTACTGTACTACTATACTAAATACAACTATTTACCCACTTTGATTTTACTACAAAACATTCCCAATTACTATTACTCCCATCATCGAAAAAAACCATGCATGACCAGATTCTACGAATTGATTTAAAAACAACTTCAGGTAATAGTAGATGAGCTTCTCTCTGTGTATTTATTACCTTTCGTACAATTAGTGCCTACTTTATTCAATCCGTGCATGTTTGTTGCACAGCCGTAAAGAAATGGAGAAACGAAGGCATGTAAAATGCTCCTGTCAAGTTATCTCATGCAATGCCATTTACATTTACATACATAGCGTCCAATGATTTAATTGATAGCTCCGTGTGTTGTTGCAAGAGGAGAACTAAAGTAACAACTATTATCATTCTCCTATATACTACACTAACTACACTACCAATAATAATACATTGTAGACATGCACAACATTTATTATGTAGGCATATATACTGTTGCTCTATTGTAAAAGCAATCATCTCGTATGGAAACAGTAGTGTAGTAGCTGTCCTGGATGAGATCACAATGCAACTACCACACATAATATTGCCATTACAAATACAAAGTATTACATTACAGTCAGAATGATAATAAATGAAATTCGATTGTGTGCATATAATATAAAGTATTGTCTCATCTCGTGTTAACAAAGAAACAAGTGGAAAATGCACGTACACACAATAATATTATTCACATTTCTCCATATCAACTCAGACAGCTCTACAACTACTTTATTTCTCGTTCTCGCTCAATCGACAAAATCCCCATCATCCCGTCTCGAATTGTATATTTGTAATAAACACCAGCACACTACACTCAGCACAGTCTTATGGTCTTACTACAACATAGAAATGCAACTCTATAAACTCTTTTAAAAGGTTTACTGTAATAAATCGCAAAGTGAATCGTGGTCGTGGTTGCCTCCTGTGCAGGAATGCAATGGGTATCAAAATGTTGT
The DNA here is from genome assembly GCA_034694085.1 of Pogonognathellus longicornis. Classification (NCBI taxonomy): domain Eukaryota; kingdom Metazoa; phylum Arthropoda; class Collembola; order Entomobryomorpha; family Tomoceridae; genus Pogonognathellus; species Pogonognathellus longicornis. The sequence continues at coordinate 3,196 of JAQFYB010000678.1, forward strand.
TAAATTATTAGCACGAAGATAGCATAAGACAGACAGACAGGACAAGCCGGACAAGGAAAACAGAAGGAGAGATTCAATGCACATGTATATAGACATAGACAAACACTTCTGCATGAAAATTCTTCATCTTCTTCTTATTCTCCTGTATGTACTTGTAAATATCTAGTAGGTATAAGTACTGGTGGTGAAATCAAGTGCCAAGAAGGAATATATCTCTAGGTACCTAGTCAATGATGAACATTCTGTGAACAGTAGCAACTTTCCAGTTACTAACAGTAGCAGCAAATCAACATTAGTTTAGACAGGGCATACATGATATCACATTATACAGAACTGCAGAGTAGTCACGTTCTTAAAGTTCTGAACATCCTTCCTGCTGCTTGTTGCAATTGCAATGAATAAGAAAACTTGATGAAACTCTTTCTCGTTCTGTCTATCTAGCTATGTCTATCTCACAGCCGACGCGACCCACAATTAAAACCCACTTGAAACAATCAAGTTTCAAAAAAACGTTCCTTTTGCAGATAAACGAAGTGCATAAATGTTGTAGTAGGACGGTCTCTTTGTAAAAAGGCTCCTGAGTACTCATAAGAATAATGCTGGAACGTTTTCGCAATAAAAAGAATTGGCAAAACATTGTAGGCACTGACGAGATTCGAACTCGTGATCTCCTGTTTACTAGACAGGCGCTTTAACCAACTAAGCCACAGCGCCTTTGCTGAGTGCTCACGTAGTTTTGACTCTACTTGTTTCCAGCACAGGTTCCATACATATCGGTCCACACATAAAGGCACAGCAACCCAAAAGCAGAGTGCACATAAAACAGAGCGTCCATGAATGTGAAGTATGAAACTCTTTGTATGTGTTTTGCTCCTATCTCAAACGAAATAATAATAGCGATAAGAAGGGCTTTAGGTTAGGTCTGTTTATGTGTGTACTGTGTGTAGTTTGTATTGTATGGGTCTTGATCTCTTTGTATAAAATATATCCTAGCTAGAATATGTATGCACACGATTTCATGTATTTGTATGTGAGTGTGTGTGACTGTAAGTGTACATAAACTCAAGAACTCAAGTAGCAGCTACTGCAGACTCGTTTACGTTTGTTTGAATGAAACTAAACACCCAAGGACTCTAAGCCGGTTTACAAATAAGTGTCAAAGTGTCGTCGAGTCAGCAGTATTTGCCTTCGCGTGCATGTTTCTCTTTATTATGTGAGCGAGTATTCAGTCTATAAACGAAATCTAACTAAAAGTAACTTCAAAAACAGGCAATACATATGTCTATAGCTACACTTTACTTTATACGATTACGAATACTCAATTGCTACTAACAAAATGCATTTATACTGTATGCATATATTTAAAGTATGCATAGGTATATATTTATATATTTTGTGTGTATTAAGCATCTAAGTAAGTAGAAGTCTTTACTGAATGTATACTAATGTATATATATTTAGATTGTATGTACGCATACATATGTATTTATGTCTCATGTTGTTGAATTGAGAATAATACTATGATATGTGTATTTGGTTTATTGTAGTTTGTTAGTTTAGTAGGAACATTTTTGTAAAGGATAGATTTGTGAGTATAAAGTATATGTATAGCTTACATACAAACAAAGGATAGTCTGTGTTATTTTATTATGCTTAGTTTGTATTTTCTGCAATGTAACTATTTTTCATTACATTAAACAAGTGCCAGTGAGTACAAATCTTATCTTTCATTTTTGTGTGGGGAACAGTGGGGATTTAGATTATTACAATTACAGTATCAGAGTATGTAGTTAGCGTGTAATGTAAATATGCTAGAGTGAATAGCATAAATGAACTTTTTCTTTAGATAACCTAATTAGTACTAAAGACTACACAGAAGGAGAGAGACCACATTACTATCACACTTAAAGGAAAGGATTAAGATAATCACATAATATAAAACTACTATGATATTCTGCGTTTTTTACATATGCTTTAGTTAGTTAGCAAAGCAGTTACGTTATCATCTTAACAATACATTCGTATTTGAACAACAAATTAGCGTACTAATGTCCCTCGTTTCTAGTCAACTAAAGTAGCAACAACAAAAGAATCGTTTTAACAGAAATGCCAAAGAGGAACATGTAGGAGAGAGAAAGAAGCAATTAATTGAATTATAATCGTTGCTCATTTCGTGATAAAATGGTGGTGGAGAAAAATCCTCCTTGTCCATCCTTAATTTAAAGCCCTACCGACCTTAATGACAAGTTGAATTTATTCAAAGGTATAAAGAAGGCAGGTTAGTCGTGGACGAGTGTCAGATGTTCTTGTATATTATCTTTCCTTGTATCTGTTACACAACTGACTTAGTAACTATTTGTGGGCCGTGGGCCATCATAATCATTCTTCCTTCATTCGGACTTTCAGTGTATTTGTAGCACCTTGTCTTGCTTTAGTGCTTACCTATTTATGTCTGGCTTTACTACTTATATGTAGTATACATACAAGTAGATAAATGTATATACAAAAGTAACTAAGATTGAGATTTCATATAAACTTAAATACACCACCAAAGGCTATCCTCAAGCCATCTAAAACGATGTGTGTAGTATTAACAGACTCAGAAGTCAGTGTAAGTGAAGTAAAGCAAAGAAAAAGTTGTACTAATAATGGTCCGACACATTAAATGCACCTGGAAAGGTATATAAAGGATTGTAGATTGTATTACATACATAGTACGTAGTATTAACGTTACAAACTAATAACCACAACATGTACCTGTATAAATCGTATAATATTATTGTGCAGATCAAATATTTTACTCTAGTAGCATTACAACTAATACGTGCACTCATTCTTAAATGGATGCATTAAATAATCAATTGGAAATATGCAAAAGAATGGCTAACATACGGTGGTGAGCAATCAAATAAAACTGACGAGCAAGTTTTTCTATCAATTATAGAAGCTTGCTATTGTAATAGAGCGAGTTAACAGCTTTGAAACAAAGCCAGTCCATCCTTTTGATATTACATTAGTGTAGGCATTAAAGAGCCAGACTGAAATGAAAGGCAAGATGATGAGAGTACTTAGAATTACAGTGTATGATATGTATGTAGCTATGTGTAGCTAGTGCAGATATAATTGTGAGTATGGTGATTACTGTATAGAAGAGTGTAGGTTTAATGGTGAGTCGTGTAGTAAAGTAAGTAAGTATGTGTAGTAGTACGGTGTGGTGGTGCGGTCGGTCGGTCGGTAGTCGTAGTAAATAGTGGATGTAGCAATAAAAAGAGGAGTAGCTGCTTTCTGGTCATTGTTGCAGAATGCAGAAAAATATATCTGTTTTGTCGTGTACAGCATTAACTACAAGTACACACATCTATACACTAACCACCATAGACACTACAGATACTACTAAAAGGTTACTAACTAACCGTGCATGCATTTATATACCTAGCTCCTCCATCCATTCAATTCAAATCAGAATGAAAAGGTTAACTTTACACCTTACCCGGTCTATAAAATGCGTGTAGATTCTGTGCTTTTTTGCTTTTAACTACAAACATTGTATGCATAATATGGATATAATATGTAGTACTACCTAGTACCACCAACAATAACACGTAGTAAACTGGGAGCAACTATTTTTCATATACATACATACAATACTCTTAACTTACACTACTATATGCTTAATGGTAAAACAGGCATTGCGAATTAAAAAATTAAAATGAGTCAAGCCAAGATCATGCAAGTTGATAGCGTTTCATTTACTCTGTTTTATTTTATGAGCAGGCTAACCAAACCAAACTGGATTGTCCGCTCGTAAAATATTATCTTTTATACTTATCCGTCTGCTGATCCTTTTCAGCAACAAACCTCTGCATGCTTTTAGCAATGAATACTATGTGTACAATATACACACTACTACTACATAACTACTACTTTAAATTCAAGTATATTGTATGTTATGTATGTATCTATGCTGCTGAGTATATAAATACATATCATATCCTACCAAAAGATGTTTGTGCTTTGTTTTGTAGCATGCCAAGTGTAATACTAAAGCATAGTTCGTTTCGTACTAGTAAGGAATAGTAAGTCTTGTATTAGGATTACTATAAGTATAATGTGTAACACTGCATACACACGTTGTTGGGTTTTGCGATTTTTTTGACGAAAGAATGTTATAGATGAGGTGAGGGAATAGTAGTATTGTAGTAGTGTGTAATGAGGCAAATATGATTATATGTGCAGTAAGTGCAGCTATTGTCGTGTCTTGTGAACACATTGTAAAGTTGGAGGTACACGGTACACTTGTATTACTATGTTCTAATGGTGATTGTCCCGTCTTGTTCGACGAGTTTGGTTTCATTCTAACAGAAGAGAGCCAATTACAAAGTACTTACTTGGGTTAATACACATATAACTTCGTCTAGCCCAACTCACTAAAGGAAAAACTATTTTTTAAGTAGTCATGTTAATTTATTTACTGAGTGAGTGAGTGAGAGACTGACTGACTGACTGATGAAGAGTTTCGATTAGACTTGATTTAAGCAGAGGACATCACATACCAACTTGACTCACCTTCTTCGAAAAACTGGTTAACTCTTTTCGTACTCGTTAAAAACAAGTACAATATGTCAGCCTAAAAATGTGCTAATAGAATCACCGTCAAATAAATATTCATGGAGTATTTCCTATAAAGGATGACATAATTGCCCTTGTGGGTACACTAACACAACAATCATTTCCACAAAATCCTCTTCAACCCCTTTGTATAAATAATTAATGGTGATGACCACAATTGTCAGCATCTCAAATAACTTCGAGATTACCTATAGTCTTTTCTGCCATTTATACCGCTTTAAACAACTCCATGGACAATCAAATTGACAAAGCTTTTAACTAGATATTAGGTAGCAATTCAGGAATAACTTCCACAACATATCTACACAAATGATTTTTTAAACATGATTAATTATATATCGAGCTACACAATCGGGTAAATAAACCTTCTAATTTTCATTGTATTACAACACTAGGTGTTTACCAAATATCTGTCAAACAGTGGTACTGCACTTTAAAATTGTGTACTCATAATTCTAAGACGACGTTAGTACCAAAATACCTCATAATGTTCAATTTATGTCGTGGTTGCCTGTAAACCAATAAATAAAATGCAAGTGTTGTAAAAAGAAATTGAGTACAAGAGTAGTGTATGGTTGTTTTAGTTTATCTTGTAAATCTGTAGCTTTAAACACATTTAAACATAGAATGGAAGAAAAGCATAAGTACCTGAATTTAATTTTCATTCTTTCACTACTTTACTTTGATTTGTTTTTACAACAAACCTTGCAGAAAAAGCATGACATGGTAGAATGTAAATATAATGTTGCACCGGTTGGCTTATTATTGTTCGTTTGTTTTTTGGCTTGACCATGCCATTACTTTCATTAAGTTAGCTTTGCCCGTTTTGCCACCTTGTCTTATTTTATTGTCTGCCAAAATCTATATGATTTTATAACACACATACATACATCGAAATGCGTGCATGCATGCATGACGTTAAAGAAGTAGTAAGTTAGTTAACACTTAAATATTTAAAGCATGACATGCCTCGGCTACAACAATTAGACTTAGTGCTTGGTTACATTCCATGAGAAATGCTATTTTACTATTATATTACACATGGCATTAGTATGTGAGTACTTACACACAAATACATTGTACATGTGCAAAGAGTTCCATACGAGCTCACAAAACAAAGTTAATTCCACTGCTGGGTTTCGAGTTAAAGAAAAACAACTTGATTCGGGTTGTTGTGGCTTAGTTTTGTCCTGCCTTCACATAAGCAATAGTAAGAGTAGTAGTTGTGTAGTGTAGTAATAGGAGTAAAGCAGATAGCAATAACAATAATAATAAACCATAAATTAAATAACATTCCACTTAACTCCGCCAACAAGCTCACAATGTCTGCCAGAAAGCAACACAAGACCAACACACCAGAAACTCTACTTAAACACATACACAAACATATCCACACAACTCCACTAAATAACCGTTCCGTATTTACTAAATACTTTATAGCTCTGCAACTTGCAAACTGTTTCTTTTTAGTATTTTACTATTAGTGCATTTTACCAGGCAAATCCTCGCTCCCTATTATTTGTATAAACTTATAGCATACATATTGTAAGAATATTGTATGAAAACATTACTAAGTACTAATATAAAGTAGTAGCGCGATACGACAGTCATAAACATAAAGTACTGTGTAATATATTGTACTCTAACGAGGAATAATATAATAAGTAATTCTAATGTAATATTGTAATACGATCTAAACACCCAAAAGGCCAAAACAAAGACTAAGAGGAAAGCATAAGATTACAATTTAATATAAGCCATGTCATGACATAGCACGCTAAAAGCTTTTCTAATTAGCGAATCCATACGTCATGACTTGAATGGAATTATCGTGCTTTACACTTACACTTACAGCAAAAGACCAAAAACCCTTGTTACATAGTTCGGAAAACCTTATAATCTTATAAACAACTTAGCTAAGCATCTTCTGTAATATACTCATTGCCCGACGCAGAAAAACATTGTTTTCTACAAGAACAATTGATAATAATATGACGATTCATTTGACATGTTACACTAAATGTGATTTAAAGGCCGTTGCATTGCAGTGCGGTCCATGAATTGAAAGAACCGTTCCTTCCTACTACTTGTTCTAAAAGATATATTATACTATGCAAAGTGTACACTACTTGTAACAACGTCAAAAAAGATGATCGCTCTTTCCTTGGAAAAATTTATTTTTCCAGTTTCTGGCGTAGTTACTTTGTTCCGGATGAATCCCGACACACACAGAGAGCATCAGAGAAACCACATATGTTTACAATAGGATGCTCACTATGTAATTTTGTACGTATTATAGGAATACGCATATTATTACAATTAAAAAAATATTTACCACTGCTACTATTACTTAGAACAATACTACAAAGTGCAGAGCCTGCATGGTACAATGTACATCTTATGCGGGAGTGAAATCATAAAGAAATATTTTTGTGATGCGATGGGTTTGTTTGATGCGTAAAGATGATTAGCGACTTGTTTCCTTAGGTTTCTTGTCATCATTATTTTTAATTTGTGCCTTTTCTCACAAGATTAATGGAAGGCATTGTATAAAATGAAGTCAAACGCAAACTAACGTCCATTCCAGTGTAAGTAATTATATCTGTAAGTGTAGCTCAAGTTAAGTGACTACGTGCTCTCTCGCTTGATGAGTAGCATACACTCTAATCTCACACCAATCTCCCTTCAGGCTACCACCAGACAACTCAACGGAGGAAAATTATTCTTCCACACCGTCATTTTTTCGCAAATTTTTACCTCACTCATTACACTCGTTATAACATACGCAGATAAAGAACACACAATAACAACACAACACCACATTAACAACTGAAAAAGACGAATTCCTCGCGCTACTAATACTACTACTTATAATATTATAGTTTTACCTTTAACAACTTTAATGCTCCTTTATACTCATAGTATACGATACACACACGTTTGTATTTTATATATTTGTGTATACTTTACTCTTTGTACTTAAGTCGTTCACAATGTCTATCCGCTTCACACTACGTGTTTACTTACACTGCCTGCCTTTTCATTATCATTATTGAAATATTATGTACATTTACTAGTGCTACTATTGTATTATGTAATACCTGTCTATTTACCCATCAAGGAATATAATGTGATATGATAGTTACTTTGAACATGCACACACACACTAACATGTACACATACAGAGCACTACATACAATATTATTTTGTTCAGATTTGTATTTATATTGCTTAGTGCTACTGCTTCTAGTACTTTTACATACACACATAGGCAGGACGCGTTAACATTCACAATGTTCAGAGGAACACACACTTTTACTACTTACACTCTAGTGCACGTAATATTTTATAGCATTACATGTGAACAAGTGGAATCAGAGTTACGTGTCTATGTTATTCTTCAAGTATTAAGCTGGTTATTAGTATTAGTTATGTAAGTAAGAAAACGTTGAGACTTGTATGTAAAGCTCCAGCTAGTTTTCTATAATTGTTGGATAATTCAGACTTCAGAGTGAATGTGTACACGGTCGAGTAGTATACAAACACACACCTATGCTATGCTATTATGTACATGTGTACGTCAAAATGAAAAACAAAGGTTATAGTTAGGTATGTGCATAATGGTGTTTCTCGACAACACACGAGATTGTAGTAAAATTCCAACACATCCGTTGTTTGTTTAGTTCAAGTTGAAGAGTACATCCTTCTTGGAAAGAATAACGCCCGTTAAAAGTGAAATTAAATGTTTTATTTTTATTGCTACTCGTTATTACGTACGTGCATATTACAGTCAAGATACGAGTTTGATACATATATACACGAGTCCACAGTGTGCACTTGTGTATAATGTATGTGTAGAAGTAGTGCATAGTGTGGTGTAATGTAAGAATGCATGTATATGTAATACCATAACTTAAACTCAACCATTAACAAGGAAATGAGTCTCGTCCTCGTCTAAAGAAAAAAATGAAGAAGTTCGCCAACGGCTCATTCCATTGCATTGCACAATTACACTCATTTATTCAGCGTTTCCTCTCCTATGCCTTTTTCACTTTTACAATAGAATACTACACGATGCATTCTCGCTTCTATAACTTGTTTCAATTGTGTGATATAAATAATTACACTTGAAACTTTATTACTTACTGCACAAGCACGCTTCGTTTTATTTTATTTCTCAAATCATACAGATACAACCAGACAACTAACCACAGAAAATTAGTATATAGGCCAAAATAATAATTACTTTGCACATCTCTTACAACTCTTCTATGCCACTACACACAACACACGCAATTCTATACTGGAGCCAGGTTCAACATGCATTTTACAACATTCTGCTCTGTGTGTTGTAACAATGTAATTTTATCATTTTCTTTTTGTGTAGATAAAATAAAACATGTTGCGATGCCCAAAGATAATCTCTAATCTTTTTTAAGGGATCAATAATATGAATCACAGCAACCGTTTCTGCAAAGTATTACATAAGATTTGGCAGAGCTTTTCCATTTCTCTGGTTACTACACAGTACACAGCCATTCAGACTGGAGAATGAAGCCAAATGCTAGTAAAACTCAAGTCTGATGACATGCAATGCAACTTTCCAACTTTGCCATCTCGAATCTGCACCACTATTGTTTTAATTGTTGAAGACACGCAAAGTAACTTGGGTCATAAACGTTTTTTGCAGCACGATATGTTATAATGCTAGACTTATTGTAGGTACTTGTAATACTACTATCTCTGTGTATAACTCACCTTCTTCCTCTCATTATTTCTATAAGTATATAAAATACAAGCTTCAATTTTCTATGGCTAAGAGTTGACCTTGCTGTCAAAATTCGCGAAGAAGACGAAACCCAAATAAATTTGGAAGTCTGCACTAAGTAAGTCTGATAGATAACCTTAAGTTTTGTTCGTTTCGTCCTTTTCTTTTCCAACAGAAAACTTGTACATAATATATTACTTTCCTCATTTCGTCCGCTTAGTATTTTATACCTGCAATATGTCAGACATTATGGTTTAACTGAATAAAACCAGTATAAAATTTCATTTAGCTATAAAGAGTAAACACTGACAGATTTTACTTTTAGTCATCCTGTTGAATGCTATTCTCAAGAAAAGGCAAGCAGGTAAACTCTTACTTTATTGTGCATTTTCATTTAGGTGCATTTGAATGCATATATAATATACTTGTAATAAGAGCATAGAGACTAGCGACATAAAATACAGATATTATTATGTACATAGTGTATAGTTAGTGTAAGTGGATCTGTGTTCTGTGTAGGTAAATAGGATGATGTACACTACGGTTTAGAACACGAACATGTTAAAAGTGCAACTCATGCAGCATTTAATGCTTCATAAATAAATCCTAAATTATTTTGCCTTTCTAAGATCGTTTAAGGATGGACGGTGATCTCGAGGTCAAATCTAATAAATTTATGCTCGTTCTGCCTTCTGCCCAATAAACTAAAAGGGTGTTGTGTATTACATGTATAGTAATAAAGCATTTGGCTTGAGGCAGGCCAGGCCTGAGACTGAGAGCGAGACTCAAGAAGACTTACATATATTCTTTATTGCACTGGCTCCTATAATGAATTTTAGTGGTAAATTGCATTGTCTGTGCTACCAACATCTCTGTACAGTATATTACTCATTTTATATCTTTGTTTGTGTTCCTTTTTAGTTACGACTTGGCTAATCCCATACCTACCCCAACATAACAACACTCAAATCGTATTTGCCACATAATACTCGGATGGAACCCTGAGCTTTGCCTTCGCCAAGACAGTTACGCTTCAATGGCTGGCTTGCTTTCATTTATTAGCATTAGCTTCACTATTACTATTACTCTTACGCATTATGGTAAATAGTAAATTAAATACCTACCAATACTACGTACTGCTGTATATGAATAGTAGTAGATACTTATCACGTTCGCGAAAAATACTTATTACTCTAGGCATAACATTCCACTAAACAGCAATTCCCATTGTTCAGTACAGGTCGAAAGAATAAGATGCTGCAAGCAAATGCACGCGGTATATGGCTAATATACCATAACAACTAATACCAGATACACATAATACTACACCTACCTAGTTTGGGTTAGGTAATATGTAAAAATGTAAGTCTGGTATACATAATACTTACAATACAACAACAGGAAAATTACTAGGAAAGTATGGAACGGTTAAAGTTTTAAGCAGTCTGTAACAAAAGATGTACTAAGAGCAACAAAACATAAAATACCCTAACATTACATGAGCCACAGCCAAAGTAAATGAAACCGTGCTGTCGTGCTCTGTCTTGATAACATTATGCAAAAGTCTAGTAATAAAATGTTAAGGCCTTGCCTTACCTTGCCATTTATCTTGAACGTATAGCATTGTATAAGATTATATGCCAGTCTCACAGTATTGTGCTCATCTTCCATATTACTCGTATACACAATCATTATTTCATGATACAATACAGATACTAGACACACACATATACATCCTGCAGAAATTATACGTAAGGCATGCATTGTATCCAATTGCTTATTGCAGGAGATAAGAAGATCCGTGTCTGTCCATCTCACCTGTCATTCTGTCTGCATGCAGCTCATCCCTATTTATTTTCATCTCTTTCTAATATCTCTTCTAAACTGACTTGTGAGAGAGTTTAATAATATTATGCACTATTGAATGAAACTGACAAAGTTTGGTTTGGTTGGATGTGAATAACGAAATTCGTATATATTGTTATGTGTATACTTGTGTATACATATACAATGCAATCCTACATATTAAAACCTTCTAAAATCATAAATTATAAGGAACTCCTTCAGCTCCGTCTGCAAATAGTAATATGAGTTTCATGCGTTTCCAATTACTGAGGTAGTTTTCTTGTAGTTTATGATCAGTATGCATTGAAATGCCAAAAGGAAGGATTTCTAATAAACAAAAAGTTGATTTCATATAATTGCTCGCAAACTACTTCCCATTTAGTAGTCATTAGTTTATGAATAAAGTGTTAAAGTTTACAACGACTAATCGCATCCAAACCTTTTAAACACACGCACGTATTCGTGCTAACAAATGAACTATTTGATTTTTATTGTAGTAAATCTGTCTTAATTTAACACAATTCGTATCAGCTAGAATGCTTTTGACCTTGTTGCTGACAATGAGCTAAAAGGTAAAATCTGTACGATCTAAATTCTCCGGTGTTTCAAAGCTACCCGAAAAAACTTCGTGCAAACTGTGCCAAAAGTATGAAATGGAAAATTGTTTAAAGATATTCCTTTTCCTTAATAGGTTTTTCTTATGTTCAACTGTGGTAATAAATACCGCATATAACAACATAACAATCCTCACTTTTAACTGAGATTACAATGCGATAACATGTTTGTGTCGAATTGGTAGAAAAAACTTGCAAAGAAAGTGCCATATTGTCGATATTGTACACCTGAGCTGAGCACAATGGAGGGTTTTGTAGCGTGACACCTGGCCGTGACAATCAAGAGTGATTGGAAAAACTTTATCTTTTTGTTATGTTGTATGCATATTCAGATTCGAATTATGTATATCTGTTGTTACTTCTTGTAGCTAACAACAGTAACAACTGAAACAATCAGTTGTTTGTTCTTGACAAACTCAACGACCAACCACACAACCCGAGATTGTGTTTCAACAACAACTATGTGCTATAACCGTAACAGTTCAAAGTTTGCATAAATATAGGAATAATAAAGGATAGAGTTATTTACGACACTCATTAAAGAATTTGCCAGGACAGACGCCACAATTTCTTACGCGATTTTCTTCTACCCACGACTTCTGCTACATACTAAAATATTATTTCCTCGCTTTAAATCACCTCAACGAATATTTCTGTTTCGCATGCATGACATCGTTATTTTCACATTTACCTTTACTACCAACTATCAGTATGTATATATAATACACTACATAACCATAACCTCTAAAGCCTTCAATTTTCACTCATTACACTATGGAATAGCACACCTATAAGAATTCATATTCATTCATGGTTCATTTCATTTCAAAAAGCATAGTTGATGAAACAAAGACTTTGGAAAAGACCCACTTTTATTAGGTACAAACAAAAAGAACACCTTTAGCTACACAGTGACATAGTGCATTACCTACGTGTGGAACTCGAAATATTTCGAATGTCTCATACATATCTGCTATCGAAGGAAAACCATTTTTAAGAGTCATGTTACATCTATCTGGTTACAACGTTACAGGCACTAACATATTTTACATGTGCGATCAATGTTCTAATGGCTGAAGTAAGAACGAACTCGTCCCCCACCACGTCTTCCTAACTACTGTTGTGAATAAATCTAACCTCAAGAGTGCACATTGCAATTCACAGATAGGCAGACATGCCTCCTAAGTATACCTACATACACACATATTACATAGTAAGCACAGCTCAATATTGTAATGTAATGTTGACCCTGAACCCTATAGGTAAAGAGCTTGTGTTTTCTAGCTCTGAAATTCTCATGAAACCACTTTCCATGGGAAAGTCTTATTTTTACGCCGCTACTGTACATGATTCTTACCCAATATCCCTGCACAACCACCGAACCTACATTAGTAGGATGTTATGCATATTATTCACTAACGAATCTGTTGAAAGTGATTCTCTGTTTGAACTCAATGCAGTTATATACTTAATTCGTTAACATACGTCTATAGGTAGCAGAGTTCACATTGTATTGCTGTAGGTAACAATTGTAGTAGTATACTATAGTAGTAATGTAAATGCATATCATTATTTATTACACCTACAACCCAATAGACAGTATTATTACTTCCAGAATCCGCACTGTTCGTAAATACCTGGTCAATCTGGTATATCTACCTTTGTCATAATGGCAGCACAGGCTAAAAGCCCTAATTTTATATTTCTATCATGTTTCTCCAGACTTATTTAATATACCTACATTATTTTATTCTCTCCTAAATAGCCACATTATTATATTAAATTGATAGTGTAGTAGGTATGTTGTTAGGTAGTATATGCACACACGTATTGCATTTTTATTATACAAGTGCTACTACGCAAATACTTGTGAAGTACACACATACAATCCGTCAATTATTTACTTGCAGAAATTCTAGACAGGTTCCAGATTTTCCTTAATGATAACGTCCATGCTCTTGTCCAACCGTCCAAACAATAGAAGTTCTGGAATGCAGCACAAAGCTCGTGTCGTACTGATTTTTACGCGTTGCTTGTACTTCCACGAAACCTGTACTTGTCTTTTTAATCTACACCTTTCCCTGCCCAGCACTACAATTACAGATGCTGAAGCACACAAACCATCTATACTTACAAACTGTACAAACACATTCATTAAATAGCTTGCCTATTATTTTTCCATGCAATCCATTCTAATAATGCAACGACCCTATCATACACCAGACCTTCAACTCAACTCATCTATTACACTACTACAATACATACAAGTACTTACATTATACTACTGCCTTCTATCCGTATAAACAATTACATTAGCCAGCATTATCAGCACTGGTTAATTTAGCCAGTCTCACTCACTCTGACTCAAACTGCGAGCAGACCATAACAAATCTCGACGACAAAAATACACACTTTTATTTTGTTTGTACTTACATTACAGCTCTATATGCAAACTCAGTATGTACTTACTCTGAATGTACCTCTATACACATTGCATCTAGCAAGTAGTGTACTTAATCGTAGTATATTGTATGATAAAATGATAACATTTCAATTTTTCCTCTTCTCTACATCAATACGAAGGGATTCTTTGAAGTTTAAAGCGCCTACTGTTTGTAATCTGACAAGAAGATGAAGATAGGTAATACATAAGTAGCAAGTAAGTAGTACGAATTATAATGCAAGTGAAGTAGCGTGTTTCCCCAACCTGCTGTTGCAGCTACACTAGTGATAACAACAATGGAAAAATGTATATAATATAGCTTTTAATGTTTTAAAAAAGTAGCCAGTTTTTATGCAAAAAAACAAGTTATGCTATACAATCATCGGTGTGGAAAGGAAGAGAGGGATAGAAAGAAGATGAACGAAACTACTCTTCTGCTAACAACAAGACAACAAACCAGTAGAAAATTCTAAATCAGTATCAACGTCAGTCACTCACTCTTCCAAAGTAGTCAGTTGCATTGCAGCACACTACACACACACAACACATACAGAATACACATTCGCTATATATACAACACACACACACATCACATATATGTACATACATACATACCTAAAGCTAATACACATATCACCACTGTCTTTCTTCACGTTTATCTCACTAACTAATCTGAAACGATCCGTCCGAGTAAATCAAGTCAGGTGTAATGTAAAGTAAAGCATGCCTCGGATTCAAGCCAAGATAATGTGTAATAATAATAATATAATACTACTACTACAACCACTCTCGTCTCGTACTACTACTGCAACTACTTACACTCTACACTACACCACTAAGACTCAACAATGCTCATTTCATGATACTTGTTTACGAAGTGCATGAAATAAACCTTAATACAATAATGATAGTTGAAGTGAAATAAGTTCTACACTAACTAGTTCAGCCCATCAACTCTCCAAAGGCACTATTACATCTGTATAAAAGTAATACAATATAATGCTATGTATATTGCACTAGTAGATCATAAGTAGTAGCATATACGTTGTAAACTACAAGAAAAAAGATGCAGAAAGAAGATAATCGTTTTATGTAATGTTTTACGTATGCTACTATACTGCACTTTGTACTTTTACAACAGTAGTATAGTAATATAGTGGTAGTAGTAGTAGTAGCAGATGACTATGTAGGCACATACCGAATTTTAGTAGACTGGTGATACATAAGGTGATAGGTAGCTTAAGTTAAGTTGCGACTTTGCTGTGGCCAGTTTGGCATGGAACAAGAACGTAAAGTACAAATACAAGTAGTAGAGTAAGTATATTGCATTTGTACAAGTGTAATATTATTATTACAGAAGTGTACCTATATATTATTAGTATTGTGTAGTTTCCGTAGGCGTATATGAAAGTTGCTTTGGTAGAATTGGATATACATATTTAATGTGTATAGGAACAATAGGAAGATACATAGTAGTAGTGGTTTAGTTGTATTCGTGTATGTAGTGCAGAGAGTGTAAGATAATAATGTAATTTAACTAATACGATATAAAACATAAAACTTGTATGATAATGGCCAGTGAGACGATACAAGATTAAGTCACCGTACATGGGGAGGAAAATGGGATAGGTAAATAAACATTAAAGAGGAACATTTTTGATATTTCGCAGAAAACTACATATTGTATATATAGGGATGACCGTGTGGTTTGTTGCTCGGATTCATTGTAATGTGTAAAAATGTTGAAGTATGCAACATAGTTACTTAGGTAGGTAGTTAATAACTTTTGCTGGTTGGTTTGTAGTTTGTATTGCTGTCTATAATAATTAGACAAGCTTTAAAGCTTAAGGAAAATACGTTTAGGTAGGTAGGTTGGTTGAAGGTAGGTGTATATGAGATGATACAATAAAACAGCTAACAATAAGAGTACTTTTTCTTGTGGTGTTATGTTGTAGTTGTAGTGTAGTAGAGGTACCTAGTCTTGTCTTTTGTGCTTTCGTACATTACGTAGTAACACAATATGTATAATATTATACAAATATACAATCTTGAGCAGGCCAATAAAAAGCTGCAATTTTAATTTAATTATTATTACAGCAAATGCTCAGGTCATTAAGATCAAGTCAGAGAGCCAGTTGCATATGAGTGGAAACCTGCCTTATTGCATAAAAGTAAATTCATTCTTGTACTACGGGTAAATTGCATTTTTTCGCTAGGTTTTTCATGGGCGGAACACTATCTTTCCATTAGATCTTATTTACAATCTCCTTTACGTTGTTGCAGAAAAACTAAACATATCTCTTCTTTTACTACGCTACACGTTATAATTATAAGTTAATTAACTACGATGACTGCAACGATTATTTTGAATGAATATTGCATGTGTGTGCGAATTTTTTACACTTTTCTGATATCATGTTAAAAAATTTCTACTATTTCTCACATAGCTTGTGAGAATCTATGCTATAGATTTTACACCTTGAGGTTACTTACAGGTATTTCGCATGCTTATTAAAATTCTGTGTTATCTCTCCTACTCCTACTACCTTAAAGTGTGTATGTATCTAAACCTATGTAGCAATTTTACTGGAATTCCTTTCTGAACGTAAGTATATAATGGTCATGGTCAATGTCTTCTTTCAAAGCTAACAATAAGTAGTGAAATATTTTTTCTAAAGCAGGTACTTAACAATTCCTTCCAGTTCCAGTGTGAAACACAAATTATTACATTGGTGTAAACCCGTCGGCTAATGAAACTTTGTCATGGAACATTTTCAACAATAGGATTCGGAAGCAGGAAAAAATTAATTAACATATCAATGGTGGAGTAATAACATACCTGCTGTTTATGAGATCCCATGGATAACGTGACCTTGCAAAGTTGACTTTCAGACTCTGATTTAATGGACACAACGGTACAATGAATAATCTTGGTTGGATCAGCAGATATCGCAGCAGATTGGAGAAAATCATCTGTTTGCAAATCTTCTACAGGTCTCAGTTCTCCATTGGCGAGTTGAATAAGAGATCCCCTTTTAAATGCATTGAGTACTGGCATCGCTTCAACTGGAACGGGTGCTGATGAGTCGCTGTTCGATGATGAAGATGAAGAATTTCTTTCTTTGTTTCCATTCACTTTAGCTTTTCCATTTTCTTTTGCTGAATTTTGATATCTTCCGGGGCTACTCGCTTCTCCACTGGTTTTAGCTACTGGGGAATTAGGATTGGATTGTTGTTGAGCGGCTGGAGACAGGTAAGGTGAGCTAGGATTTGAATTTTGATTGGACGGTTTCTGATTTTGACTCAGGTACTTGGATTCTCCAGAATTTCCAGTTGCCGACAAGTTATTTACTAATGGTTGGGGAGGTGGAAGATCAATTTTCGCAGGAGGAACTGCAAAATTCCACGGAGCAGATACTTTCTTTGGACTTGGTGGTAGGAATGGATTATTTTGATTACTAGTTGCTACGTGTTTCCCGTTGTGTGTCTGAGAATTATTTATATTTCCCTGTTTGGCATTGTTTGAGTCGACCAAGACGCCCGGAACAGAATTTGTCGATGCTTTCGCGGAGTTATAGTGTCCACGTTGATTTTGTTGATGATGATTACTCTGATGATGTTGATGATGTCCATTCATATGAGAGTTGGATGAGGATCTCTGTGAATGATGATGAGATCCCCCATTGGACAGACTACTTGAATTTGAATTGTTATGTGAAGAATGACTATTATTAGATTCAGCAAATGAGATGCTCTTGGAAACTTTCGGAGAAATTCTAGCTGTAAGGTCGTCAGGAGATCGCGTTAAAATGCGATGTTTCAAAGAGCCCTCTTTTCCATGTGGAACTTTGTTCGCATCTTTATTAGCGTCAGTTTCCTTCTCTTTACTCCCATTTGACTCAGTCGGGGTCATATTCCCATCTCGGCAGCTATTTAACGAGCCTGGTCCTGTACTTGAATCGATCCACATTTTACTCGAGCTCAACGATCCATTTAAGGAGGATTTATTGAAATTCTCACTATGTGAAACTTTCTGATGTGTTTGGTGGCCCGGAGGGGGTAAATTTGGTACTGTTGCTCCAAAGCCCATTCCAATTTCTAAATGACTACCTTTCGACCCTTCTGACACTCCGTTCGCCAAATATCTGTTGTAATTTTGCTGACTGTGACTACTACTCGTGTTATTCATGTGTCCATGACTGTGCACGTGCAAATCTCGATGTTGGCCATGTTGATGTTGCTGTTGGTGGTGATTATGACTATGTCTCTCATTTGACGTTGAGACGGATTCAATAAGTTTCGTGTGCAGAGACGTCGTAGTCGTAGAATGAGTCAGAGGAGTCCCTAACTGTTGCTGGTGCTGTGGCAAATAGGAAGAATGTGATCGAGGTGACTGCTGGGGAGATGTGGACGATGAAGACGAACGTAAACTCGGAGGGACTAGAAAAGTTGAGTGCAAGCTGTCCATATAACTTGCTGCGGCATGAGAATAAGGATTATGAGGTCCGAAAAGCGGGTAAGGAATTGAATGACCTGCAGCCGCCGCAGCTGCCGCATAAAACGCTGGATTTAAAACAGGAGGTGGAGGACCTCCAGGGTGAGGGCTTAGCCCGTGAAACCCTCCCGGGTAAAGTCTATTTGTTGAAGAGCTCAAACTACTTAAATCTGGAACGAGATTGGATACATTGACACCTGAAGGTAGAACAGATCCTGGTGGTAACTGAGGGGAGGAATAATTTCTGGATGAAGGACTACCACTTGTGTTGGGTGAGTGGGACTGGTTCAATGACTTTGGCGATGCGGAGGATGCGGGCGATGGAGAAGAACAAGGAATTGGCATTGAAGATCTTCCAGGGTAATTACCGGGATTTGACACTTCTCCTGCGTACATAGGAGAGTGTGCATCTTTACGAGGGCTTGTGTTCAAATGGGGTGAGGGGTAGTGGGGACTGAGATGATGTTGTCCATTTGATGTACTACTGCTGTGAATTCCATTTTGAACATTATGATTGTAAGAAGAGGATCTACGAACACCATTTAGATTTGGTGAGTGTATTCCAATGGAGGGATGGTGATTGGAGTGATGATGAGAATTTAAATGCTGCTGCTGCTGTTGTTGTTGTTGTTGCTGCTGCTGATGTTGTTGCTGCTGCTGATGTTGTTGCTGCTGTTGCTGAAGATGATGGTGGTGGTGATGATTTTCGGAGGGAACTGCAGTCCCATTTATTATTGATCTTTCACGTCTTTTTCCGGACGAGTCACCGGAGTTTCCGTTAATCGCTCTTGAGCTAACAGGGAGGGACGGAACTAAAAACTTTTGAGAGTCCACTCGTAGACGACCGTTTTCAATGGCTAAGGGCATTGGATTTGATTTGCTACTAAGTGAATGACCGTGAGGGCTGCTGCCAGCGTTCAGAGAACTTGCTGAGATCATCGTCGTCACCTTGTTGACAGCTACTTGAGTCAAGTTGTCACAGCCAGATTTGTACTCTTACTGTGCCGATTTTCTGCAAAAACCACAAAAATCAACAAGTTAAAAACTTTGTAAAGGTGTTCCATTTAGAACCACATAATATAGTGTAACATTATAACCTAAGTGGACATTTGTAAATGTAATGTGCTTGCGCAAAGTAAACTTATTCTATAAAGTACCTAGTACCCATCTATGTAACCTAGTAATTTTGAACCTAATCCTTCATGCATTTTTAATATTTACTATAAGTAGTAATTCAATTACTGATATGTATAAAGCAGGGAGTATTCAATGTGTACCTATACCATTTCACGTCGGATTTATTTCAATGCGTCATGTGCCTGAGCAACCTAAAGCCTGAAACAGAATAGTATACAGTATACCTATCGTAATGCAAGTTTACATAACTTGCTGGCAAAAGAGTAATTGTACTCACAAAGTACCTAGAAAATTTTCTGGATAAGTTCAGTAAAGTGCAACTTTCAGTCGTTTGCTGCATTTGGAGAGGCTACTTACATTTACATTTAGTACCTACTTCATTATATAACCAGCTCTCCAAACAACCATTGTGATATTGTAGGTAGCTTGTCATTGACTCAAATACAAACTAAAAGCAAGTCGTTGGCAAATGTTATAATATGAGTCTTCCATTAGTTAAATTACCCTGTAATATCGATTTATTTACGCAACTTACAATCTGAGGTTATTTTTATGCCTTTGGAGGCACCTGCCAATTAAATGTGCAAAAAACAATGCGAAGAAGTAGTACTTATAGAAACCTTCTACACAATATTACGTGCAAACATGTGCAAACATAACTCTACACAATTACAAGATTGCGTCATTTGACAGGAAGAAAGGTGTATGAGTGTATGTAAACTCAGTATGTAACAAAATACAGTAAAGTGTCGACGAGATCCCTTTAGCTTTCACTTTAAACCCATACTTTGAAAGTACTACTGTTTTTGAAACGTGTACTACAAGGAAATAAGTAACAGAAAGGATTGATACCACTCTGAGGTTATAAAATGCATGTTTTTGTAAATGACCTTACATGGGTTGTTATGATGTGAAGTATTCTTGTAAATAATATTATAAAATATACTAATCCCTAGTAATAAGCATTATGCATACCTTTGTACTTTGCCTCAACTTAGGTTGACTAAATGTAAGTTGAATTAATATTTGACTAAGTTTGTAAAGCAAAAACATGATTCATTAAAAGCTTCCGAGAAAATGCTAGCACATTAACAACTAACCACTACTTTGCTTTATTAACGAATATAATATTGACTTTGACTTCAATCGATTGCAGCAAATATAGAACAATGTATTCCTTTATACTGAATAGGTACTCATTACCATCAGCCTTGTACTTACAGTTTAGTTCTGGAAATTTTTAGTTGCATGTGTAGACTGTTTGCCGCCTTTAAGCCTTACAACTGCATGCATTAACTTTCCTGGCAGTTAGAGTAAGCATAACTTAATGATGGTAAACAGGTCAACCAAATGTAAGCTGATTGACTGTAAACAGATTTATTGACGGGGTAGTCATAACTAGTATTCTATTATGTAGTTAAGCCTGCAATTCACAAATATTCTATGTGTATATTTTAAGCTATATATATCCCTTACATACATTAATAATAGTGCATGTTGTTGACAATAATTGCAGAAAATATACTCTTAAAGTAAATCACAGCCTTTGTGTAACCTATTTGAGTATAATTAGCAGCTTATACAACTCAATAGTTAATAAAATAAGAGATTGTTTTGATCAACTTTTTTATCAAGAGTGTGCCAGTCAATGTCAGACAATTCCATAAGTATTGAGTACAGATAGAATATGCAAGGTACTTTTCTATACAGCAATACTATTCACAGAAATAGTTTTTGAAGTACAGTACAGCAAAGGCAGTTAATAATGTCGATAATAACCACATAATCATGTTTAATAAGTCATATCGCCCTATATTAAAGATGATTTAGGAATAATCAGTGAAAAATTAATCCAAGCAAGATAGTATGACAATATTACTGGGTATTGAGTACTTAGCTGAAGTAGCATTAATATAATAAGTAATTATATCGAACAGATTCCGTAGTATGTATACTTAAGCTTGAAAACGTGTCCAAATGGCTGGAATTGGAATATAAATAGGTATTAGCACATAATCCTAATAGATGATTATGTATTAGTTTCTGTAGTATTGTTTCTACAATACTATTCTACTAAAACAACAGGTTCCTATGTAGAAAAAGGAGTAGTAGTGCATATAGTGGTTTATTATAACGCTTTACGAGCAGATACGAGTAAATTAATGTAATTTTTCATTTTCTTTGGACGATGCAGGTAGATGATAGTGTTCTCCCATGTCTGCTGCTGCTGATACGATAGATTTATTCTCTAGTGATACAAATGCTGATTTCTTGGTTGAGTAAAATAAAGATAAATACGTTGATCTCTGATGAAACTTACTGTACTGTACGTTAACTCATCATCATTACGTTACTCTAGTAGGTATTCTTCTTATCATTTGTATAGAAGCTTGAATGGTAATTTGGTAATGTTATCATATCAGCAAGCCACACACAGATCAAGCTTAGTAATGCAGTAAAAACAAATTCTATTGTAGCTAGGTAGTTTCGTTACTAAAACTCTATATATATTCTAAGTATATACATAGCAAAAGCAAATAAAATACTATTTGTAGAATTGTAATGTGATACTACACTACATATAGACTGCACACATGTATGATGTGGTGTATGTGTAGTAGAATATTTATACGAGCAGTAAACTATGGCTATCTAGCAGTATCTACCTACTTTTTTACGATTACACTACATTCTATTGTTATCTCATCGAAGAAGACTTTAACTTCCACCATCTACACATCTCTACACTGTAGAATTACTTCAGGACTAGTAGTAGTAGACTAGAATGCACTTTTTGTTTCTCTCACTCACACAACTTACATTTTCAACTCTTTCATCTACTACATGTTTCATTTCACTCTTGCACTCTTGCATTATTTACAGCCTTGCTCTGTCGAATCCACTTCTCCGCTAATTCATTTCATCCTTACTTGGCTTTACTTTGGGATGAGAAGGATTCTTCTCTAATAAGCTTTGTGTGTTTTGTTGGCCATTTCTGTAAGGTATAATTATTTCGACATATATATGTGTGTATAATGTAAACGAATTTGCAGTAGGTATGTATATGTTAGAGTTTGCATTCAAGATATGTACATGAATACTGACGTGGGTACCTATGTAGATGTGTTGTATTATACTGTAACAAAGTTAAGGCATGCATTTGCAATTTTAACTTGCTGTACTGTACATCTCTAAAAATCGCACTGATTTATTATTCGCACTGTTACGTTGATGCTGGTTAAAAAGCAAGTTGTTCACAATCAGTACCTATGTGTATAGTAACTATGTACTATGTATGTACATACATTTTTGTAGAATTCTGTGTGCAAATAGAAGATCACTATAGTATATAATTTAATAGACGACAGATTGTAATTTATTCCGACTTTTACGATGCATTGAGGAGAAAAGGAACGCAAACAATACAGTGGTAAATATTATTCTCATTATATTCAATTCGCACAATATTCAATTACGAGGAAACTAATGTGGATTTGAGCTAAACGCTAAATGCGTGTATGGTTCATTTCCTAAACTTGATTTGTTTTATTGTTAGGAACTAAATAGCAAGTTTACTTGTACGATAAGGCTGTTTATCTTTCTTAGAAATCCTCACTTTGAAGTTGAAAGTCAATTTAAATTTGCACTGAGTACACAACGGAGTAAGTAAAGAAGAGAGTATGGTACATACACAAACACAGGCAGAAAGTTGCCATGAAAGGTATAGAAGTGCCTATAGTATTAAAGTATTTTGCAACGTAATACAGTCGAGAATTGCATTTCTTAACTTTAGAGCAAAGTACAGGAACACAACTCACACAATGGTAAATAGTTAACAATAAGCTGACTCAACTCTGGCAAAACTCACCACATCACACAACACATAACTTGCACTTTACACAATTCAACTTTTACACTTGTAAATATTATAGTTGGGCACTCTGGTGCTACTACAGCTACTACAACTACAATACAAGAGCACGCAGCAGACATTGGAACATACCACTTCACAATGGTATTATAATACCTGTGGGTAACGCAAAGTTGGCATTACAGCGGAATTACAGATTGCATTTTTTTGCACAGCACGTCTTAGTGCAACTCTTGAGCGCAAATGTTGTTCAAATGAAATATGCACCTCGTCTCAGCTGGCTCGACTTCATTTCATTTATATATACAGCCAACTTGCGAAATATACAATCGTGCAAATCCGGCAATGTAAAAAGGGTATAGTGGTTTAATAGAAAATACAAATGGCTGAGTAAATAGTCCCGTCTATACGAGCACGCACGCAAAACCAAACGAAACTATTATCAAGTCAAAAGGCAAATCAAACATTGTGTCGTGTCTCATTCCAATTTTCAATCGTAAACATATACATACACCACTACGATTACTATGTGTACCTACATTACATATACCTACACATAATAGCGTTCATACTACACATTGCCTTTTTACTACCTACCTTAATACAACTGCAACAACCCACGACCACACCACACAACCCATCAAATACACACCATAACAAAGTCTGGTTTCGTCGAGTCTGATTGATCTCCGTTTGTCTGAGAGAGTCAGTCGGCAAAATAAAGTTGGGTGAATGGTATAGAGCGAATGTATTTAGGTTCATTTCTGCATAGACGTAAACGTAACCTTTGCAAAAACGAGTCTTTACAAAAATGCTTACACTTTTCCATATTATTACACGCAACTTGGAGAATAATAACGAATTTCAACCCAGAGGATACGAATTGACTTTTGAATGCTGAACGTATAGTACATAATAAAGAAACTCGTTGCATAACTATTATCTGTTGTGTACGTATATGACATACAAAATTAAAATACCGTAGTGTATAGTAAGTCAAAAGTCGACAGTGTGGACTCTTTGATATTACAACCACTATGCATGCACTTACCATACCACTCACATCATTCAACTTGTCAAACACTTAATTGAACCCAGTGAAAACTTAAGAAGAGCTCCACTATGAACTTGAATGGAGGAGGATTTTATACATTTAGACTTTGTTCTTTCTTAACTAACTATGATTAGAGGTTTTACACGTACCTATGTGTAAACCTACTACATGTTCGTGTATTCTGGAAACGAAGCCGAGTTAAATACCTCCTACAAACCAAACCTTCTTCTAGTAATAATGAATACCATCCATTAAGCTCTGAGAGAGTGAGTCAAATCATTGATGATGATAAGAGGCTTTGACAAAATACGAGTAGCTCAGTACAATGGTTGAATATAATACGTATACTTTACAACTACTTATTCAGAGACCGAATGGAAACTCTATAATTGCAGGGTAGCGGAATAGTTGCAATAGTAATAGTAGATCGGGGTGTGGACGTGGAGCGTTGCTTGACTATCGCTTAGTAATCAACAGGCAAGGTTCAAAAGCACAAAAGCCCGTTGAGAAGGGCAGTAAAATTTCCTCTGATTTCCATTCAGCCAACAACATCGTATAGTTATAGCTTGTACCTACTTTGACGTTTCTTCTTTGTATTTACCCTGATTGTTTATACAGACGTCTTTGCAGACACATGGCTATAATTATTTATTACTGTGTACTAGATACCTCTGTAATAAATACATTCGTGGTGTAGTATTCATAACTAGGGATTAGGAAAATCTTTTACACTCACGTTTCCACCAAAGTGAGAAAACGTCCATAGTAGATGTATGTATTCATGTGTTACCGACAGAGACACATTGATTAAACCAGGGCTCCAATTCCAAGCTCATTCCGAATGTTCACGATTTCACGGCTTAAGACATTGACCAACCTGAATTTTGTTTATATACCTATAGTTTAGATTGGTAACAGAAATGACTAATATTTTATGGTCGACTGCTGTTACAACCTTCGGTAGTACATGTACTATTTACATTTCTACGAATTTATACTAAGAATATCCATCTTCGTGTTAACATTAACATAATATTAATTTGGCAAACAAATACAAGTCTGTTTATTTATAAAGGCTTAGAATAATTAACGAGTTATATTTGACATACACACATACTTCATGTACCTATCCTCGTACAAGTTCCTTACGCTAAATTCTATATCTCCATCTCCGTTTGCTGTAAAATGGAAATGCGTGGCAATAAATAACAAAGGCAGTAATATTCTCGTTAGCTTAAACTAAACCTTAAAGCTATATGAAGTAATCACTGTTGATATTTCCCTATTTACCAGTTACTACATTTACTATGTTATACCACCTTGTAGCATGCAACAGATCATAAGAAAAGCTAGGTATATGATTCCTAATACGAAACATGCTACATTAAACTCTCATGGTGTACATTATGTGTACATAGAATTACCTCGAAGTTCGAAGTAGTATTATGAAGCATACCTGCTCTAATAGTAATAGTATTAGTAGTAGGAGAGTAATAAGGAGAATGAGAATACACACTTGGTTATAAACCAAAAGTGCAAAATCGTGATGCATGAAATGCAAATATTCCTCACTATCTCTCCCCTCATCAACCCAACAGCAATAAAATCAGGCGAAGCCGAAGCAAATGTTTGCTAATGTAAGTCGCACCATGTGAGTAAAACCCTGGCATTTAGCTAACTAAATGAAAACTTTGGGAAACCTCGTAGCACACTATTTACTACGCACATAATAACTACCAATCGGACTACACAATGCTACACCAAAACCAGTGAGTCTACAACACACAAAAAGTTTAAGGTAAGAAAAGCTTTTCCTGGAAAAGCATTTTATACTTAATAAAATATATGTGAATTCATCATCTTCCGTCAAAGCTGCTAGGTAGTAGGTGCTATGGCGCACGCAAGCTGGCAAAAACAATATGTAAAAACAAAACGCTTCACCACGTATGAAACACCAGAAATTAATTTCCTCACGAGAGAAAATTGAATTTTAAATACTAAAACACTTTATGGAAGCTAGCAATAAGATTTCTTCACTAAATACTACTCAACCACCATAAAGAAAACAAACAAAACAAAACACTTTACAAGCAAAAGCAACTTGATAAAATATTAGTATGGTAATCTCGTAAAATAAGAACGAACAAGACTACATGGTCACTGTATGTTATACCTACTATAAAATAAACGAAAAAGTCGGTTTCCGAAACAAATTTTGTAGATATGTCATGCGAAGAAAGGAAACCTACCTAGGTATATACTACATAAATACTACTAGATATCAAATTTGTGTTAGTATAGCCATCTAAATCCGATTACAGCATTCTTTGCCCAGCTACTACATACATGAAGCATATACACTCAAACTAACAATAAAAAACATCTGAGCTTAGTTAGTGGCAGAGCATCAGTGTTACATTGTATTACCTTTTTAATGATTCTTTTGATGCTGTAGGATTGGTGTGTGATGTTGTAAACGAAAATAAAATCTGTTCCACTTGACTCGCACACTATTTCCACCTTATAAACGTCTCTTCGATATCACTATCTTTTCCTACACACTATAATTTCTACCTTGGCAATTTGTAAAAACCGTTTTTTTCTTCTTTTCACATCGTACTACACTTTTATCACTTCAATCCACTCCAGTTGACTTCCTTTTGCTCACAGTCACACTAGTACGCGAAACTATGATGTATAATATGCGTATGTAGTAATAGAAATCCTATAGCACACAATAATTGTATGTAACAATGGTTCTTTAGTATAGTACATTAATATACCACAGTTCACAGTAGCACATGAAGAACACGATTAGCAGAACCAATAATGTGGCATAGTATTACATAGTAGCAGTAAATGTTCAACACACTTGTACTACACTATAGAATTAGTTATTATTATTATAAGACACACTGGCACACACGTACAGATTTATTATTACTATTATTACAAAAGATTATTCAGTCAGTCAGTCAATTTAATTCTCATAGATCGACAATTCTACTCTGACGAGCAGATTAGACTGTTGCTCTGCTTCGCAACGAGTACAGTTCAGTACTGCTCCTAGAACTACTTGATTCTATTTTACTTTTGCTGTTCTGATGATGTGATGTAAAAATCCTAACTCGTATTATATTTGTACTTACGAGAGCTACTCTACAAAGTATGACGTTACCTACACACACTCGTCTGACTGACTGTAGTAGTGCAGTAGCACTAGTACAAATAGTAGCATAAGTAGCTGTAGAGTAGTTGTAGTAGTTCCACAGACTTATCTCCTTTATTTCTAGGTACTCAACTGGTCTCTCTCTGACTCTGACTCTGACTCGTACTCTCTTCCCATTATCATATCAAATTCTCCAAAGCGCTTTATGCTAATAATAATATTATCAGTTTTCCTAATACTAATACTGCTATGTATATACATGCATACTACACACAGTAATATGTTACTCCTTTTACATGCAAGAGTTTTAAGTAGAAACATTGATTAAAACTGCCTTTAGAATACACATACAGTGATACATTGTTCATTCTCCAATATATTATTAGTATGTATGTACAAATGTACATTGTGTGTGTAGCTACTATGTATACCGACACAGAATATTTATCTGTGTATAAAATTAGTCGACTTGGATCCATATATATAGACAGATAGAGTCTAACATACTTAGAAGTGTTAGTTGTAGAAAAATAGTGAGTATGATACACATTATTATTATTATGTATGTGTATGAATGTATCTGCCTATCTATCTATCCCATCGTACATTGACAGAACTAGCCTTTGCTCTATCTGAAACACAACCATTGAGTTCTTACTTATATTATAGCTTCATGCGATACGTATGTTTTGTATGTATCAGTAGTTATTTAGATTTAGGCCTACTTTTTGCTATATGGTACGACATGACACAAAACAACCTTTGCTTTTTGTTGTCTTGTCTTGACTCTCATCTCCTAGTCATTGGAGCTACTATAACATACACAGCCTCTTCATCATTTCATTCTACACACGAGAAACACATTTTGCTTTATTATTTCTTGGGGTCACTCTTTTAACATTCACCATGTCTCATCCAGTCAACAGCATTCCGATCCATTTAGTATTCACACAAGTTCTGCATGATTAATCTTTATATTGTAAAAGTATATTATTGCTCATGCTTTTCGAGTGCTAATAGATAAAGACTTTATAGTTGAGACTCGTAATGTCTTTGTGCTGCTGGAATAGTGTTGTTACCTATGTATGAATATACAGAAACTGCACCCAAGTTTTCCAAATATTATTATAATAGCATCATCGTAAAATGTAATGTGTTTGCTCCTACATGAATCTGCCTAGTCAAATCGCGTACCACTAATAAATCCTAAATTAAACTAACAACGACTTTCGGACATTCATTTCCTAATTACAACTGATTACGTAACGCTGATAACACTCTAGTCTCGCGAGGATTATCAATTAGCAATCGTATTTTTAACAGCGTTGGCCATTACTACTAGCATTTTAATATAATTCGAGTGTATCAGTGTACTTAGATGTAGTAATGTAATGGCTAATGCTGTAGGATATGCAATTCTCATAAAAGTACTGAAGTCATAAAAGTGGCTGCACTTAATTAGTATAATGTATGTATGCAGTATTGAATATAAAGTAGAATTCTGGGAGCATACTTATATTACTTATTGTAATTAAAATATATAGAGTTGAGTTTGGAGCACTACTAAGGATAAATGTATAGGTATGCATGTAAGTGTAGATAGAGATAAGAAGTATTTTAAATTGTTTATCACGATGTATAATCAGCGTATCTGCATGTATAAATAGCAGCAGGGCAAAGATAGTAGGAGCAGTGTAATCTAAACGCAAAGGAACAAAGATGTTACTAACGATTCATAGATTTTCAGCCCCAAACCAGTTTCATTCATTTAATTATGAAATTTTCTGGCTCTCTGGGAGAGTAAATAAGTTGGAGGTCTGTGTCTTCGTGTTCTTAGTACAGACATTTGTGTATATGCAAAGCACAGAAATGTAAATGCAATGAATTGAAATCCATATGGAATGAAAACCAGAAATATCAAGTGTACTTTTCCAGAAAAGAAAAACAAGACTTGGTTGCACTATCTGTACTACAAATACTACATGTATAAATTGTACTAGTAAAGTACAGTGCATGTATGTGAGTGCTGCTACTGTTAGTGGGTATATATTGCTTTAATGCTCTGTGGTAGAATTGCTACATACATAGTGGGAGATAAGACGAAGCTAAATGTAAGTAGTTTGATTTGACATAAAAATGATTCGGAATGTGTCTTGGCAAGGATTGACTTTTCTTTGACGTAGGTTGTATCTGTTCTTGTACTACGAGACATTATATTTTTTCCCCTGTAACCCCTTGTTCTCTTTGTTCTGTTGTACTTACGAGTCAGCGTGTTTTTAACTCAACTAATGAATGAGTTCAGTTAAGTTCAGTTCAGTTTTTCTTTCAGAGCTCATGGATTGAATTATCTTGAAGAGTTGCACAGAATGAATAGAAGTCAAAGTTAACATCCCAATCGTTATGCTTACATAAATACCTCTACTACTACTTTGTCGATATTTTTACAACACAGAGCAGACTAGCCAGTCTACTTTGTTTTTATTGGTTTCTTTTGATTCTTTTCAACGCATTCAACTTCAACTAGGTATGTGTGTTTTTCTACTACGACTATATACTATTACTACTACTACGACTCCTGTGCCTACAGCATTTACATTTTATTTACTTTGCCTTGCATTGCATTGCCTTGCCTTGTGTAGTTTATAGTGCTATATATTGGTACATTACTTACTAGCATTATTCTATACTATTTCTACAAGAATGAACACTTTTAGGCATGCTAACTTATATCTGATTTGATTACGATCCAAGTTGTTTGATATGCGTACGTGATACGATAATAGTATGCTATCCTAAGGAACTAAATCTTACTGCTAGGTTAGTGAGATCTTGTATAGTGGCTTTGTATGTACTTCAAACGACATACCTCCACTAATACTACAACATACAATAACAACTAGGTAGTAGTATTTTACTACATATACTACATACTATGAATGCTTTCATAGTAATATCTGTAGTGCATCGGAATATTCAGTTTCTCAGTAGTATCCACCATTTACTACAGAATGTCTGACAGAAATACACTGTGAAAGGCACGGCGACGAGCTGTCTGTCAATCCAAGATTCATGACAAACTTGGAAGGCAATGCGATAAAATAAAACATGGCTAGTGTGTTTTTGTGTGTGTGTTCGTGTCCTGGTGTGTAGCAGTAGTGCTGTATAAAAGCCAAATAAAAATCCCTGGGAAGAGGCATCTTGAATTTATATTTCTTAATGTTTCTTTCATGCAATATAAATATGTATAGCACCTAGCCGATAACATCAAATATACTGCTTACTTAGAAGAACTATAAAATTTGCATACAAAAACACTCTGCATGAAAAACTCAGAATCAGCATTTACAATTCTGTTCACTATGTGTAAAGTATAAACTTGTTATTAAGACAGTATTATCAGTATCTCTCTATTAAGCATTTATAAGAAGATTAGCAGAATGTGCGGGTAATGGTACTAAGGATTAAAATTGTAGAAGTATATCGATCAACTTGGATTATAATTTCAAACTGAGAAGATTTATTTATCAGCTTTAGAAAAGCAGCCGGAGCTTATAGAGTTTATTTATTGGTAGGTAATAAGTCAGAGATAATCCTTGTGTAAAATGAGTTTCATTATTATTATTATCCCGAGGCTAACCACGTAAATCGGAAATATGGATTGCAGTTTTCAGTACACGCCCATCCTTAATAACGAAACGTTCCGGGTTACTAAATAATAAAACAAGAGGGGTATGTATGGATAAAAAACTGCAGTCTTGTTTGACATGTAGTTTTGTATTCTGCATGCACATGAGGGAAAACCCTGTAGTTAAAAATATATTGGAGAAATGTTTTTTAAGCTTTGAAAAATTGCAATCTGAGACTCTCCTTTGGCTTCCAGACTTTTGCACTGCAAAAACGTTTACGAAAACACTTGTGGCTTTGTATATCCCTATCTATCGGATGTTGAAAACGTATATAAAATACATTACGATTGCATAATACCATAACATCATGTCCCGTGATGCAACACATTCAAATGCCATAAGTGAAGCTTCTATCATACTTAAATCAAATACAGAAGATAAGCTGAGTGCAAACAAATATATGGGCAGACCGAAGAGTCTAATGTCTAACTGCATTTATTTAAAAATGCAGTTAGTGTATTAATTAAAGTAATCTGAGAAACATGTGAAAGTATACTTATAGACTTAGATTACAGATTTAGAAGAGTGTTGAATTGAATTAGCTTGGTTTAAGTGCAAGTTCAAATGGAACAATTGCGACCTACGTCAACTTTAGTGAATATAAATTTTAATTAATGGTAATAGTTACGACTCTGACTCAAGTCAGGTCGTTAAGATGACTGTATTATGATTGATCCATATACTTACTGCTACTTTATGCATGTGTAGTTTTTTCCATGCGACTTAAGATGAGCATACTGTGTACCATGTACCTTTATCCTCTATGTCTCTCTATGGATTTTTCAACGAGTGTAGTACTCACAGTTAGATGATAAAGTCTTTGAATGCCGAATGCACTTGGCAACAGAAATCGACAGCGCAGCTGAGCTCAGCGTTTTTCCAAGAGCCGTAAACACTTTTTTATATTGACATGGAGAGAAAAATGACACACTATAAAAGTAAAATAAAACTGTTCTTTTGCTGATCAGAGGAAAGCAGTTAGTTCTTAGTTCCTATTCACCTTTTCGACCTCTGCTGCATTCACATAGTAGGGAGTTTTATGTAAGTGATAATATACAGATACAATGTTCTCGAAAACCCAAAGGATTTTTTCTTATTTTCATTTTTTTGTACTGGACTCAAGGCATTGCGCAACACAACTGTCTTCGTCTAATTATTCCACAAGTTGTCTGGGCACATGTGAAGACCATTTTTACAAGACGCTCTCAATGATGATGCTGTTGTTTCTGCGCCCATCGGCTCTTACTCTAACACATGTCATGCTCAAGATAAATATAAAATTCTTCATTTTTCCTTGTAAAGTTCAATCGAATTTTTAAATGTCAGAGTTCCTTATAAATAATTAGTTTAGTAGTTTCATGATCCGCCTATATAGAAAGTAGCATAGCTAATATGCAATTCACACTCACACAGACGAGTCGAGCCCGAGCCGTCTCACCAACAACATCCCAACTTCGTCAATTTACGTACTTAATACTATTTGTAATACGATTAAAACCACATTTTTCTTTCCCAGAGTAACTTTTTCAATTGAGCTGACCGTCTGCCAACTCTTTGCTCAAAATTAAAAATTGCATTTACGTGCTTAGCATGCATTTTAAGTGTAAAATGTGTTCAATGCACCGCGTAAAAGCAACTTTATGCGTAACAAAGGACCAGTGTAATTGTATAGTGGTTTAAATTGAAACTGTCGAAAAAATTCTGTATAAACCGCACTTTTATACCAATTCATTCCTAAAATTTCGGAATTAGGTACATTCATTGAAAGCATGAATGTTTTTTTGTAATTTAAAATTTAACTATGTGGTAGCTGATGAAGTTTTGACATTGTCATCCACCTTGAAAGGTCTTATTCCTGTGAAAGTTTCATTTGACAGGTTTAATTGTTAATTAGTGCGATATTCCGGACAAGTTCTTTAAATTAAGTTCTAAATTTTAAAGTAGGTTAAATAAACTCCATACTTTACTACCTTTTTGTTGTCATGCTATGTCAAGCTTATGGCATGCGGAAAGTAGAGAGGAAAAGTTACTTTTACGAGTTTTACGTTTCATTAAAAATGTCGCATGATTGTGGTTGCACGCATCACAATAATGAACGAGTTGACTTATTTTCTATTAATGACCCATAAGGCGCTTTCATCGCATAAATATTTCAGACCCGTCTAAAGAAGTGAGGATTACGTACGGTACGTGTAGTTTGGACATTTTGAATTGCAGCTACTTAAACAATTTAAGCGTCCATAGACACTCTTATATAGTGTTTTTTGGTGCAAAATTAAATTTTTAGGTACAGTAGCAGGTTCCTTTTGCTGCTCTACTTAAAATTTCAAACCCTAGACGTCAATTAAGAAGCTATCATTTGACATTCACCACATCACTATATTTTCAATGTGTCAATATTGGTTTAAAAGTATCTACTGTAAAAATGCAATGTAATGTTCGTTATACCTACAACCTACTATTAGTTACACATACAAAGAAAAATAATTGAATATTGACATTCTCCATAAGGTGACATGTCCTAGTAACTGCACTCTAAAACGTATGGTAGGAAATGTGACAGAACACTGGGTTTAATTGCTCTTGTTAAAGTTGACTGGTTCATTCAACAGTTCAGCCGCAGAGCAAATAAGTAATGCCGAGTTTTGGCGAGGTGGAGACCAACACAATTTGGAAAAAGAAAATACAGCCGTATTTTCCGTGCAGTAGTGCAGAGTTGATATACTTAAAGACTTGTGAAAGACATAGTCGCTTATATAATAAATACACTTCAGTGCTCTCCAGAATGTTAAAGTTGCATGCAAACAAGCGTGTTTTTACCAAATGATTCCAAGAATAGTATAAATGCACCTTCATCAGACAGGCTATAGCAAGTGTATCATGCAAATCACGAAACAATTCATTCTTTTAACACACTCATACGATACACTTTTACTCCCGATTGATGTAATATCTGTACTTATCTCGCACTGTATAACAGCGCACATGCATACATACATATATCAATAGGTACAAATACAAAGGTCTATTAGTTGAAATGAAACCTCTTAATGGTCTTGCTATTATTAGAAAAAAAGAATGCTAAAATAAGGGTGATTTCTTGGGCAGGTTTAGCATAGGTAGGTGTATGCATGTCTAGGTTGATGTTTCTCATGTTAACGAACTGTTAACACATGATAGGAAATAAAAACTATATAGAGTGATAAATAGGCTTTGATGCCTTTCCCAGATGTGTGTTGTATGCGTTTGAATTGAAATAATTGTTTTTACTTACCAAATAGAAAGAATATCATCTGCTCTGCTGCTCTTTTCAGTTGTGTTGGTTGTCATATAATCCAGGAGAAATGAACAGTGTAGCGTGAGTTTCACGCAAAACCAATCGTAGCGTACAGACAAACTGTTGTGTTAGATTATTCGCATCGATTACTGTAAACAAACAAAATACACAGACTGTAATCAACGGAATGATGGCATGGAATGATAAAGCAAATGTTTACAAATAACCTCAAATATCATACAACCAGAATTACTCTTTAAATGAATCATAAATTCTAATCTGTTTGTATCTGTATCACTTTCATTTCCAGCTAAAGATCCAGTATGGTCCAGTGCACTTGTTTTTCCTGTCACTTTCTGTTTACTACGATAGTAAGGACTAACTATTTCATATACTTATAGTTATATAGATATGGAAATGTGAATAATTTCTATTTCTGGATTCAATCTGGACATCTGTACTCCAAATGCTCTCGTATAATAAATACCATGTAACAATGTACTAAATAGAATACCAATAATCGTTTGTAGTATTCGTAAAAAAACACATGTTATGTTACATATAGTGTAAGTTTTCATACAGTTTACTCCCAACAACTATTTAACAAAGCGATAAAGCATACCAATAATTGTGCCAAGCAAATACAAATGATAAAATAAAACATCGATTCTTTAGAAATCACACAGTAGACACATTCCTACTTTAAAAAGCCATGTAGATCCATGTAACTCATTTTACTACCTACTACCTACATACAACCACATAGAAAACGATTACATAAATCAATCACATTAATTATCTACATTTAGTAGAACTAGACACATTTAGCACACATTGTAACGTAAGAACATACCTACCTAGGTAATAGATAGGTTAGTTACATGTATAAAATATTAACATACCTACCTATATAGAATATGAGTCACGTAATGTAAGGTAGAACTGCACAACAGAGCAGCTTATGAAACAACCCGAGCAAATACCAATGAATTATTGTAAATATTTTACATGTGATACTTTTGCACTGCAAATAACGAACTAATACAAGTAGCCATAATATTCATACCTACCACAGATATTTTACGCTACGATGTACATACAAGAGATACATACATTGGTACACTTTAACACTCAAACGTAAACCACGACGATTCGACAAGTTATTTTTACTCCACACATATTTGTTCACGATAGGACTCTCCGTATCAACTGCGACCTACAGAAAACAGAGGCAAGAACACAGTTGATGGAATTGACACAGTATTTATTGATAGTACAATAGCAAACACAATCCTATGTTCTTCAAACGAGCGACTCGAACTAAGTCAAGCCAAACGATAGCGTAGTACTAGAATTATTTGCACAGATGCTGAAACCTAATTTCACAAATGTACTCATTGCTCGTTGTACCTACAGTTTTTTATGTGCACAATGATGTTGTCAAAGTTTACTTGATTGCACTGTTAGTAACAGTGATACTGGTATGTATAGTAATAGTATTGTGTAGGTGGTATTTATTATTTATCTACGTAAGTAATTTATACAGGAAACATTGTGTACCACACACTTAGTCATATTCTATGTAATGCTTGTCATGAACATGTCGTCGACCTGTATTAAAAGGTGACTACTGATTAGGTTTTACTTGACTGATTAACTCATCGATCAACTATGTCGATGGTGTGTTGTTTGTGTGGGTTGGTTTTGGTTGTATTTAGTTGTGTCACAGGACGAGACGCACTGTCAGCATAATTTATGTGTAATCAGTGCAATAGTATAACCCATCACCACCAATAATAATTCTGTGGGCACAGACAGAGTGATACGAGATAGATACACAATATACAGAAACAAATTTAACTTGTATACGATTCTGTGTTCCTTGTATATTTACACGGCTACTGTTTCATGTATTTTGTGTCTCTGTTGAATATTCACTCACATTCTGATCACACACGGCACGAAATGATTTTTTCCCTTCTCTTTCTCTATCTGTGTGTAACTATTTGAATGTGTAATTGCTTTCGGCTTGTTTTCATAAAGGGTAGTTAGTATAATGTAATGTATATAGTTGTGTGTACACACTCATAATACATTTTTATTTTACTTTAACACAGAATGTCAATTAGGTAAATGTGGTACTGGACTGTAAGTGCTAATAATAATTGCACACGTTAATTAGTAGTACCACAGCTTGTAACAATAGAAAAGTCAAAAAACACAGAGCCGACGGAGACACATAGTGTCTCCAGTCTCGATCGAAATTACAGAAAACTAAAGCAAAACACGAAAAACAAAGGGATGGATTCAGACGAAAAAAATATTTTGATTGTATTCTGATTACTATTGTTACTATTGTCCTATTCCACATAAAACAGGTAGGTACAGGTAGCTAGACTTTGGGTGAATTGTTGGAATTAGATCGAGATTGAATTTTTCACTATCAATAATGTTACAGATTACATGGAATTGCAGTAGTAATAGTAATCTACAGTCTGTTGTACGGATCTGGCGAATAAAAATGCAGCTACTACAAATATATCTACAACTTCTATACAAATACATTCAGATAAAAAAATAATGCTAGTATTTGTAATAATGGTAATGACTGAACTTACTACTGTGCAGCCGTAGAATGGTATGTAGGTAGTTGTTAGTGTGCAACTTAATACTAACATTAATTCAACACGAACAATAAACCAAGCCCAGATAGAGTATAGAGTGTATGTATAATTCCAATTAGATTAAGTACTTTACAAAATGTATGACGATAATTAGTAGGTACACAATAAACGCTACGAGGCTACAGATATTCATTCATAAGCTTTTCATTTATCTACGTAGGCACTTTTACGAGATCTATGATCTATTACTATGTATCTGCAGCATGCACAAAAACTATTTTTAAAGCTGTACACGTAGGAGGTATGTTACTAACTTTTTGCTTTGTATTACGTCTTATCTTTCCATTATATACACATTTAGACGTTTGTTGTTAAACTGCTTTACAACACCAAATAAATATTGTTCAAACTAGGCACACACACACTTAGTAACTTATACATTAGACACGACATACGAATAACTATGCTATACCACCACAGTAAACTCTTGCAAGTAAATACAAGTACACTGTAGTATAGTGTAAAAGCAGTGAGTTATAGAACACAAAAATCAATTTATCTTATGTACAGATCAAATTGCACTATTGCTTGCCGTTATGAAATATGTGTTGTTTGTATGTGTATAAGCAGCCTACACACACTGCACTATGGATTCTAATCGCTGAATACAAAAAAGCAGGAAATCATGAGAGAACAATAAATTCTCAATTTTTTATGCACTCTGTATAGATGATCGAGGCCAAGCTAGGACGATACTACGGCACGAGTTAAACCCTTAAATGTGTAATAATGAATATAATGAATAGAGTTGTAGACCGAGACACATCTTGTATCATATCATACCGACGTATGCACATTAATACACTCACTTTTTATGGATCAATTCATTCATCATTACATGTAAGTACATGAGGATACTAAACCAAAAGCCATAGTATTTAATATTGCCATATTTTTAGTATACATATCAGCAGTAGTGGCTTATTTTTCATTGTCTTCAATGCTCTGCCGTAATTCACTGCTTAATTGAAACTATAATGCATCAAAGAGATACTTAGTTATATTATGTGTTGGTACGCCTATTGCATGTTATATGCGCACATAATATTATCAGTTTGTGTTTGGATACTTAACCACTATACAGATACTCTATGTAGAGGTATGATTGTCTACATTATGAATGTAAAATATGTGCTGTAGGCTGTAATATTGTTTGACAACGAACACTTAAATACTCAGCTCAATAATACGGAGCAACGAACAAAGGAATAAAAGATCCACCCAGAGTCCGTGTCATGTTCGAGCCAACAAAAGGCAACGAAACAATAAGCTACAGGTATAACAGTGTGCAAAACAAGAACAATCTCGATAGCTCTTAATTATAATCAAACTGAAACAACTCTCTCTGTGTGTGTAACATTAATATTATTATTATTATTATAAATTTTATTTTTGGACATACTCACTGTGTTTTGTGTAGATAAGGTTGTATTGTGTAAGAGTGTATATAGATATTAGATACCAATGCACGATCTCTGAATAGGTACATTATAATTGTCAAATACATGTGGAATTCATACATATAAATGATACTACTCTATTTTTACAAAGGAAAACGCACACTCACACAGGGCAAATTGTAATCGAGTTGGAGACTCATAATCTATAACGATTTGGCCTATAGATGAGTGTGTTCCACCTGAGTCAACTCAACGAGACGCTAATCTCGAGCATCATGTGGCAAAATAGGGAATGAAGGTATTCGTCTAAATAGAAAATGAATTAACCATTGGATTCTTGAATTGAATTGGTCTGAACGTGGACACAACACGAGAGAACAACCTTGAGAGCAATTTTTTGTGCCTCATCGAAATTCAAGAGATATACCCCGCGGTAAATACACATAGGCTCAATGCATCTATAAATAATATACATACAAACTGATATTATCATTACTATTCTATGTGCAATAGGCATAACGTGTATACGATTCCTATACTCTGGAGCATTTCTTTCATAGATAGAAAAAACAATTTATTTCCCCTGGGGCTTGTATCTATATATTTCGGGACACATTTTCTTAGCACATGCATCACATCAAATCTTCTATAAGCTATACAAAAGAAAAGTTACACTAGGATTATTTGATTATTTCGATACAACCGTATACCTACACGCTATCAAATAGCATAGAATAAAAATACCATGCCTTCCATTACTGTATGAAAACATAATATCTGTATACCTACATACAAATAGGAATAATAGAGATGTACATTTACTATGTAAGCAAGCATGCACAAAATTTGCGGTTTCGTCTTTTGAGTGAACAAATACCTTACATAGCCGAGCTGTATTTACAAAATGCCTATGATATAACATCGGCGAAAACCATAGAGCAAAGAGAAACAGGCTGCAATAAATTCCTTTCGTGAATTCTAAGTCATACTGACCGTTTGAAATTGTGTATGGATCCATCTGTAGCAATGTACTGTAGTAAGCATTAAAGATTGTAAATACCTAAGTTACTTATAAGGTTTGAAAGACAAATGCCTGTATAGCTATCTGAGAGTTGAATTAGTAATATCCATTTAGGTATGTTGTGAGTTGTCTTTATATGTTGGGCTACGTCTGTCTTCGGATTACTGTTACGGATAGGTAGCAGATTGGATGGGATCCAGTAAGAAAAGTCAGCCGTCGGAAAATACAATGAAATTCTTTCATTCTTACAGAGTAGTGATTGTCCATGTGTGTAAGTAGACCTTGAGTTGGGAGAGAGAGAGTCGAGAGGGCTGGACTGAAATGGAAAGGAGAGACGGAACAAAACTGAAGAGGAAAGGACAAAAAATAGAATGGATATACAACAACCTGTTAGGACTTCTTTGTTACCTTTACGGGTACACTGCCAATGTAATTTCATGTAATGTAACTGACCATAAAGGAGTCGAATTCAATTAAGTATTTCACAATGTTATTAATGAAAATGAAATGTTCCCTTCTTTTACATGGGTAGGTATTGTTGGGGAGGAATACACATGAAACTTCCAATGCAATGTAAAAATTTAATATTATTATTAGTGTGTTAGTGTGGGTAGGCGTATTGTGAAGTAACACATGTGCGTATGTGTGCCAGTGTTTTATCTTTGTAAACTTGTATTGTTGTTTCGGGACTGACAACATTTCAAATTGGAAGGTACATACCTAATAGACTTCTAATATTATGCTTGTCAATACCCTTTCCTTGAGAAAAATTGCTTTTCTCAAAGTTAGTAAATCGACAGAAAAATCAATGAAAAGTGTTCATTGCATGAATGCTGAAGTATAGTAAACAATTTTCTATTATATAGGCTCTGGCAGTCAAAGTTTGAAAAGATACAATTTAATTATGAATGTGTAAGCTAATCAAACTTTAGTAAAGAAGCCGAAAGGAAAAACAAATGAAACACCTTGGTAATTTTGCTTTCATGGACACGCGGTGGCTTTTTGTGGTTTACAATGTGTACATAATACATAGACGAAAAGCAAATGGTAAAAATGGTGATTTTATAAGCTATTCAGTAAATAGGAAAGAGCCCCTGCAGAATAGATTACATTGCAATGCAGTAAAAACTTTCTCAGACACACGCAACCTTTTTTGGGGATATTGAAAGGAAAAGCAAGCAAAGAACGTGGAAAAGCCTTAGGCAGTCGGTCGACTCCTTTTAATCATTAATGGTTTAACCTGTTAAAAATGATATTGGGCCAAGTTAAATTGCTTCCAGGAATGCCGGTCTAGGTATAGGCAAATCAAGTTGTTTATAAAACTGTGAACCCTTTGATAGTACATTTACAATAGGTACCTAACCTGTAGTATTTGTACTACTACTTGTACATGAAGAGATATTCTATTTACAAATATTTCGTGCTGGCAGTCATTCCGTTGCGTTCGCTTTGTTGTCTACCTTTATAGTAATCCATTAGGTAGAATCAATATTATTATTATTGTATGCTAAATATATCTCTCTGTGAACTTCCTCTACTACTTATCAATTCTACTTTAGTCAATTTCAACATAAATACGTAATGCCTAGATAAATGTCATTACCTTTCTTCAAGTACCTAATACTCAATACTATAATATTTGGTAAGAAAAGAACGTGTTTATGGTTCTTGAGCTTAGAATACTCAAGCTTTGTTAGAAAGCAAGCTTGGTGAATAATAATACTAAGGGGCCATGCTTCAAAATTCTAAGCAGCATTTGCCAAAGTTTTGGTAAACAATTTTAATAAATCAACCATAGAGCTATTTAGAGATTAGAAATTCTATTTATGATCAATCTACTTACTTTGCGTTGACTTACAACTTTATTTAGATTGTAGTCAGGTAGGAAGCACATAAAGAAACTGAATGACTGAACTGTGTGTAACTGAATGTGACATAATACTAGGAATATGAAAACATTGTATGTCAATTTGAAAAGCTTTTAGCAAGTAATGGAATGTAATAAACAGGAAATGGAAAGGAAGGGAAATACTGAATTAGAATTACTATTCAAAATCAGGAAAGTCTTACTCGAAGTTTGGGAGCAGATTCAACGTAAGTACTTAGCTTGACTAAAAGCATACAAGGAAGACTTTGAATACAAAAGGAAATATTATTACGATTCTGTAAGTGCACTAGCAAAACAATGACAATAAGCAATCCTCCATGTGACCGTCTTAAATAATAAAATGTCCAATAGTATTCATAACAATACAATGGAACACAAAACTCTGAGTTATTGTACTGTTTAGTCTGTCTGTTTAGGAGTAGCATGCTTTTGTATAGTGACTTTGCTAAACTTTCAACTTAAAAGAAACGAGCATTTGTCCATATATGAATTTTAAATGACTGTCACAATGAAATTTAAAATTCTGTACAATATTGCAAAAACTGGTTGTTTATTTGCTGTTGTAGTTTTGTTGGCTTTTAAGGAACAGATAACCTTTTCATTATAAACCTGTCAAAATCAACTGCAAAAAATGGCAAGTCATGCATGTCATTAGTATTTATTCAAAATCTGTTCCTCATTATTGTCTTCTCGTTCGCTGACCATTCAAGCAACATAACATATTGCAAACTTTTTGCCAATCCCAGTATGTAATAATATAAATTTACATTAAGTACCTACAAGTATTGTAATAACATGTGTAGGTAGGTAATTGTACTGCACCATGCGTGTGTGTATAAAAGTATGCATGAAACTGTAGTATAAAAGCACACTCCTGTTGCATTTACTTTATTATTGTAGATTAATGTTGAAGAACTGCTAAAGAAGTTTTGTTTGCCTTGCCTTTCCACTTATGTATCCTGTGTATGTATCTTCCAATTACATCAGGATTGCTTCAGACTTAATTATTTCATTAAATAATTAATGCACAAAGGAAGGCACTTTATATTTATATGACCATAATTATACTTTCCTTATTTTGTTTTAATATGTCTGCATACGACAAGATATATTTATTTGCCCCCAACCAAATGCAAATGACTCTGCATAGGAGTTATTTAAAAAGCATACCCTTTCAACCATGATGACTCTTTAATGCTCAGAACAGAAGAAAAGGCAGCCTGACTTAAAAGGAGCACTGGAACTAGTTAGAACTAGTCTGGCAAATAACTAATTTTATTTGTGCATCTTGTTTGTTTTCATCTCATTTCTTATCATTA
>JAQFYB010000679.1:0-46474 GCA_034694085.1 Pogonognathellus longicornis
GGAATATCAAGACACTGGAAACAGAAGTGAGGATAATATTCTTGATCTGGACTTGTTTTTGAAAGATGAGGCTTTTGTATTTTCATGAGTTTAAGATGATACAGATTTTGAGCAGATGTCAGATCGAATTCTTCATTGTTTTCTGAAATCTCAGACTCCGATTCTGATAAAGGTACATCTGGACAATCAGGTGGGTTTGGGGACGAGTTGTTCACAAGTCGCAGCAGCTCTAGATCTACAAAAGAATCCGTCATTGTATTCTTGTCGTTCTCGTTCTCTGGAAATAAACGTGAGAGCTTAATCTCTGTTTCCAATTCTGAGCTTTTCAGCAAATCTTCAATTTTACGAGAAAACTGCTCTTCCGCTTCTGATTCAGCGTCCTTGGAGCGTTGCAATAAAGGGTCGTTTACTCGTTGTTGCAAATCAACTGCAGCTGAACAGTCTCCAATGCATTCTGTCACATCCTCCGAAATTAATTGCCCCTTATTATTGTTACCCGGAGACTCAGTTGCTGCTTCCGCAGGCTTTATCGTATCGGCCGTTGTAGCTGGATTCTCCATTAAAATTACACAGCCCTTCACACTAATTTATATTATACTTGCAATGTTAATTGTTAATTTCCTCACGATTTTAAAAATTGAAAATACACCCACAGTTAATTCTAATTAATGTTGAATGTACTCCCTTTAACTTATTTTAGCAGCACTTATTTTGTATTTAAAAAAAACTTGTTAGCTTTCAACTTTTGACCAGAAATAACGCAGAAGTCAACAATGTGACAGATAAAATGACAATAAATGGGAATACAGAAAATAAAAGCCTTTTGATAGTTGGACAGTTGACGCAGTTTACACAACGGTTAATTAGAGAATACTGGGTGATGCATTTGATGCCCTGATGA
The DNA here is from genome assembly GCA_034694085.1 of Pogonognathellus longicornis. NCBI lineage: Eukaryota > Metazoa > Arthropoda > Collembola > Entomobryomorpha > Tomoceridae > Pogonognathellus > Pogonognathellus longicornis. Next base: position 902 of record JAQFYB010000679.1, read on the forward strand.
ATATGAAATGGTTGATAGTGTTCCAAGTGAAATGGAATTGTTGAGGATTTCCTCAGTCTCTGTCAGTGTGTATGCCTGTATGCTACACATACAGTTCCAAACGTTTCTTTCTTGCGACAAATGATTTTTAAAACAGTGCCTCACATTCGCATAAAATCAAATGTAACAACCTTTATCATTAGATTAATTACTTTTTTGTATTGCATTTAAAAAATCTTATTTACCTTGACTAGATTTGATGTTGCCACAGTCAACAATAATTGTTTTGTTCATATTTTCTTGTCACTTTTTCTATAAACTATTAACAATTTGCACAAATGTATTATTATTCTCCGGATCCCTCTGCTATGTATGTATCATATTATTATGTAGTAAAGAACTAAAGTCGTTTGAGACACTTGTTCAAGTAGGATTGTATAATTTTATTTTATTATCAAATGTATGGGACACAAAATTATATTTATCTGCTTTATTAATCTGCTCTGCTTCTGCTGTTTGCAACCTACAGATCAAATAACTTGTTTATGTATAAACGTGTAATTATGGATTCTACGATACTATGTTATAAATTAGAATTTGCACCTTACAATTAACAAGTATTATTAATTAATTAGCTATTATGTATTTTATGTATATAGGTATAACTTGTAGAGACACTTTTATATATTTTTGTCAAAGACACAGTTATCTAATACATAGATGATTGTACAAATGAAATTATTTTAGTATATTATAACTATACATAGTTTAGTTAAAATAGCTTATCTATGTTAATACAGCTATAGTAGGATGTATGCTTCTTCATTTAAATCGTTGGTCAGACCTGTACAAAAACGTTAAATCAAAATTCAATATCAAATTCAATGTTCGTAGTCTAATGAGATAAGACAAAGTACTATGTAAGTTAACGATTATGTTCAGGAAGCTGAGTGATGGATATGCTAGCTTTTTCCATTAAAAATATTCCATTACAAGTGTATCCCTTTTCATTGACACAATACACAAAGACATAGAAGGTAACTTACACACGGAACTTGCAAGATTACATTAGTATGATACGTATTATATGTATTCTAAGTAAGTATATAGGATAGGATATGTAATGGAATGCTCATTTTACAATTTTCTTAGCCATAAAGATTATGATTTTATGATTATAAAGCCATAACAAACGCACCCTCGGTTCATATGTATATCTGTGTACAAAATGACGTTTCAACTGATTTCTTTCAGTCACACATACATGTTTAATTTTCTGGGTTTTAGTATGTAAATGATTTCATGAAATGCCACTTTACCTATTATGATTAATCCTGCGACCTATAATTTGTATGTTCACAAAGAATCTTACTCCGTACGGGACACATTCATACGCTATGGTTTAACAAACTTTACATAGGTTAACCTTCCTTATTTCCATTTATATGAACTCTTTCAATACATGCAGGTTAAAATTGTGCTATTTAGATTACAGCTAAAGCATAATTATTGTCAATTTACACCATTAATCTGTACAGAGTGTAGTAAAAGCTGAATACAGATAAACAGTAGTAGACAAATTTAATGTGGAAATGGTAGAATACCCTTGTAGACAGGAAGCTACAATAATCTTGCTAAACCACTATACATTGACATTGGTATATTATGTATACATTACTTACTAAATACAAAATTGGGAAAACATAATTTATAATATTGTTAGGTAATTACATGTATCTGCATGTAAAGTTGAAGATATTCTTCGTATTCATATCATTTTAAGTCTAATTTACATTTAATCACATATTATTTTACAGCAGAGGTCTGTATACTGTTTAGCTTGTGTACTTTTTTTGGGATGACAAAATCCTTAATTGTTATTCAGTAAGTTAATTCAGTTAATTGTGAATGCTTAAATTTTTAACATAGTGCTCTAAACCATCCCAATTAGGGGAATAATCTATTACAAGTTGTCCCTGTTTATTCATTCCAAAGTTACGGGGTGGATTCAATGGTGGAGTATAAGAAGGAACCAAGTCTCTTCTCAGACGAACATAATACGGTGAAGAACTTCGTCTTGAATTCGGTGAATCGGGAGGTGCTTCACCTCCAACGGTGGGTGCAATGCTTGAATTCTCTAGGTTCCCATTCCTGAAACATTGAATTTTTCAAATATTAATAAATGTCTAGTACTCGTAGAATACAAATAAATATTTAATTTGAAGTTTGAACTTACTGTCCTAAATAGTAATAGCTACTTTGGGCGGATTCACAGCAAAATGGACAACCACCTCTCATTTTTCTTGTTTCTCCTTTGATAATTGTGGAAATGGAACTGGATTTACCACAACTGCCTCCACTGCCACTCTGGCTGCAATCTGAGAATGTATCTGGGTCACCATCCCCAAAAAAGTTGGCTGTGGGTATAAATATAGGTTTACTTCAGACAAGCACAAGTATACAAGGCAAAACCGTATGCATGTTTACATGTACCTACTACACGTAACATTTCAGTTGTACCATACACCATACTCAAGTTACTTGATAATGATTTACCATAAGAAATGTATAATGAACTTAATTAGGGGTAACATGACATAAAAATTAATGTAAGTGCGTTGTAATGACAAATCAATATGACATCTCGCGATTTGTAACACCTTTCTCAATTGAGCTTATCTTATTTTTGTTGTCAACATTCATATTTGATAAAATATGGTAGCATTGTCTCCACTTATCACTGATTTCTCAATACAGCTTGGCATATTGCACAGTCATGTTTGTAGCTTTGGGCTCCGCATGCCTCGAGATGAGTTATGTTATACCTGTTGTAATTTAGTAAAGTAAGCAAAAGAATTTTACTTATTGTTAGCTAGTAGTAGAGAGCTAATTGTACATTATGAGCTTTCTTTAATACATAAGATTATCATTAAATCGTGTTACCCATGTATGTAAATGTATCCTATCTAAATAATGGCTTATTGTTTGCAACCAATGACAGGAAACAACTGCGTATATTATTTTACCTTCCATTCCATACCAAGTATTATTTACGAAAGAACCTACTTACTTAAGTGGCCTTATCAAATTGTAGTAAATCTACACAACAACATTACAGGTGAACCGTACAGGTACATCAGACATTAACTGAGGAAGGATAAAATAAGAACAGATGCAAAGCAAAACTTTTTTAATATGTAGCTACTTATTTAGTAGTATTTTTCTATAACTTAAATGTACCTAGAGTTTAAATGTGTTGAAAGCACCACACTCTCGTCAGATTGCTTGTTCACGTACGGGGAAATATGTTTGCTCGGCCCACAGTATGTTATTATTCAAGTATAACATTTAAGAACCTATACTATTCACACAAGTTTTTCAACCTTTGTAATACGACAACTTTTCCTTTACGACAGGATTAAATTGTATCTAGGAATTACAAAAACATCACCACATCTCATTGCCAATAATAAAGCATAAAACAATGACAATTGGGTATTTATCTGTGTGCTTTAAAAGGAAAATAACACAATGTGCCACTGATGAGAAGCAATTAGTAATGTGCTTATGGCATCTGTCATGTCCGTTGAAACTTGAAAGCGTCTTTGAAAATGTAACTTAACCCCTAGCATTATTTCTACATGAATTATCAAGTGAATCGCAAAGTGAAAACAAATATGAATTTAAGGCATAAAGGATAAATACTTGTGTTATAGTTTGTGTGTACTTTTTTGTGCCATGCTAAAGCTATTGCTATAACGGGCACGCGGATATTGCTAAAACGGGGCACACAAATAAGATTTTCTATTCTACTGTCTGGATTAAGACTAAAAGTATTAGCAATTAAAAATGAAGCTGAGGAATGTAGTATGTTTGTTTGAAAGAGATAGTTTAAAGCTAAGCGTTTGTTGACAGTCGTGAAGAAAAATTGAGGTTAGGGTGCCAAGAGTATGTCTCTTGCTAATAGCTCTGCTAAATATGTGGTTGGTTTTCTACAGAAAAATAAATATTGTCAGCATTTATCTGAGATAATCTTGCTTGAAGTGAACAAGGGCTGAAGTCTCTGAAGTTTACAATCTACAACTATACCTCTTCGTTTTTTACAGTTTGAGAATTTATAGCAATAATATTACTATGCAAAAAATTCTGAATAATTTTACTCTTGCTACTGAATTATAAACGCTTTTGTCAATAGCAAAAACTCTAGGGCAAAAGAGTAATTTTTTGGTTGTGTGATTTCTATTGTTTTAAGGTGAAAACTCAATGCAAGGAATCAAAGATGTTATTATGCCTACATAATAAATGCCTACCTATACAGACTATTGTAAGTATTAGTTAAACGAGTAATATTCATTCACCTGAAAATGTAAACGAACTTGAGAAATGAAAATCTATGGTGTATATACTTACATACACTACAATATTGTATATCTGCATGGATGATTAGAATCATTAATAATTCCTGAAACGATTGTCAAGATTACATACCTAGTACCTAGGTAGTAATGTAACACCATTACATTTTGCATTACTAAATTGTATCAGGTGTCTATTAAATTGCTTCAACTTGTAGTTAACCACTTGTGAAGGCATTTCATATTTGATTTAATATGTGTTATAAAAACAAAGTATTTTCTGAATTAGCTGCGCATCCTAAAGTGAGTTAAGCACCTGATTTCCCATTCACTCTCTACTTTCAAGTGGATCGTCATAAATGTATTCACGACGACTTCTATACGAGAGCGAGAGTCAAGTGCAACATCAAGATCATGGGAAAAATCCACCTCTTCCTTATGCCGATTCATCAAATGAATTGCAGCTTCAGAGTTATTCACGTGAATAACTAGCCTCGTTCTATCACTTCACAAACAAGCTGCAACCGCAGGAAATGATTTTCTTTATGATTGTCCGTCAGTTCCCTTAAATTACATTTTAAGGCTTTTCTATTGTCACAGCCTACTTTTTACACATAACTCCATTGTAGCTTTTCTTGTAAAGTGAAAAAGAAATTCGTGCTAATCCCTTTGTCGCTTTTCTACAATTTGTTAATATACAATATACTAATGTGTACTAATGCTATACTCGTTAGAAATTTGCATTGCATATATATAATTTGTAGCTGTTGTACCTAGTTATACACAGTTTTGATAAGTACCATAAAACCACACGTTGGAAATGGCCATAAAATGCATTTTTATGCATTGCATTGATCAGTGCAGCTTATTGTTAAGACACCTGCTACATAGAAACAGTTTCTTTTCTTCTGTATACCTTATCATTATGTATATACAGAGGGTTCAGTTTAGATTAAAGCAGTATTCATCTCAATTCAAACTGTTTTTACAAGCAACAAGGAAGGCCGAATGAAAAGCAATACGGAAAACGAATAAAAATAGATGTAAAGTCTGCTGACCCTTACATTAGAAAAATACCGTATTACACATCACATGTAATATTTATGTACATGAGTTAATGAGTACCTACCTAAATAATAATTTGTAGATCTTTTCAAAGGTCCACTCTAGCTATGTACTTAAGTATTATGCTTTAGACTCTAATAGCAACTCAAGTTAAATCCACAGTCTATTATTGTTGTACAAAGAAGAATAGCAAAAAGGCAAACGAAGAGAGTTCGTTCAACTGATTTATCAAATAAATGGCCTTCAATACGATGTACTAGTAAAAACGATTGTTATGATAACATCTCAAAATACGTCAGTCAATCTCTCATCCTTAGTGCTATCTATAGAAAATACGAGAATTATTCATTCATGTAATGTTCATTTCATTCCTTACGGAGATTTACATCGGCGACTTTTTATAGCTCTTCTAATTCCGTTCGGCTGACAAAGAAACTCTCATAGGAAGAATAAAAACGAAGATAATTATCATCATCAACGTATCTGTATTGTATGTGTGTGTGTGTAAAGATACATAGTACATATTCAGAAATGGACAGCATGGGTCTATTATTAAAGTGTGAGATGAAGGCTTTTGAACTGAACTCACACGTTAAATGCTGTCAAAAGAAGAGTTATAATTTTATCCTTTGTCCATCAAGCCTTGCTGCGGGCTTCGTTTGTTTTAGTAAGTGTAGACAAAACGCTACGCGTGGTATTAAAATAACTGAGTGAGTGTGATACAGTATCAAGTAACGGAGATAATAGAGCAATAATCACATCTTCACTTGAAGTGTGATACTAAAAGCTTGATGCTCCTCTCAAATTAACTGGCTAAATCTATTAAAAGAATAACGACACAGTGAAATAGAGTAATCATCTAATGTTATGCCAAAATTATTTCTATCATTTTGACACATCACATTAAATAAATACCGAAACAGAGAAAAAACTCGTAATTATTACGTTACATTGTGTATAGTACAGAATGAAGTACTCAAAGTACTCATAATCCAAGCTATATTACCGTAAACAGCATTTAATACTGTGAGCCAAATCCGTAGACTGAATTGTGAATTACTATCACAAGGTTACAATGTTAAAGTTTAATGCACTTACAATCTTAGTACTAAAAGTGTTAAGAAACTGTTCTATTAAATTCTTACAACTTATCTTAAGTTGGGATTATTATGCAGTTATTTCTCTGGCGCATTGCAAATCAGTCTCTTTTTATATGCACATGTGTGTTTGTAGTATGCTGTGTGTATGTAAAGAGATAGGATAAATCATTTTTAAGAGTGTCTTTGCGAAAGGCAAAAGCAAGCCAGGGTTAGCCACTTAAGTTGCGTAGCTTAATATAAAGAGAATTTAAGATTAGAGTCTTAGCTTGTATTCCTGTATACAGATTAATTCTAAATTAACTATTTTATATTGTACAATAGTATTTGTGTTATACTACTAGTGTAGATGTATGTACATACTTCGTATGTGTATGTGATTACTGATTATTACATTTTACATTGAGCTGAATTCACTTGTACTTATACGATCGAGATCGATGTACACAAACTTTTTAAAATGACTACGTATACTACGGCACATTAGCATTATGCAATTCTATGGTTCGTAAAAAGGATACAACAGTAGTTAGTAAATAATTTGTAAGCTCAGACAAGCTACATTCATCGAGCTGATAGCAAATTACTTTTTAAGGATTGCACAAGAAAGGACGTGTAAATAGTTACAAGACATAAATAACTGGCAGTAGTTGAGCCACTAATTATTATTAAACCTGAGCATTTATACGGCTTTACGATCTGTATTCGTGCACATAAACAGTGCACTTTAAACAATCAGACGGAACGGAAATGTTAAGCATGGCACACGTTCTATGTATTATTCTAATGAAATGTTTTAAACGCTAAAAGTTCCACACGGCTAATTTCAATTGTTTCATTGCATTGTTTACCTTTATGAATATTTACAGACAATAATATACCACACCTAAACTATGTAGAGGTTTATTTAGTCCTATGTTTGTACTCTCATTACTTTGCATATTAAAATATTAATTTCATGCAATGCTACTGCACTATTACTGATGTACGCAGGAACGCAGGTGATCACAAAAATTCACAGTTAAAAAAGAAGGCTGAATGAGGTGTAAAAATGTAATTTAATAATCTTCGAGCTTAAATAATATCTAATTCAATAACTTTTATCTGTTAATAACTGTGAATACTTCTTGTTATTTATACGGTTACACAAAAACATGCATGCTGTAAGTTGATAGTAATTGAAGTATAGGTACCTATGAATATCTTTGTTTTATGGTTTTAATTAATTCTTCATTGCATGCGTTTACATGAACAGATATTAGTACCCATACCCATTACTCTTTCACTTAGGAACATTAAGTGTTTAATAATGTGTGCAGGAATAACAAAAGTACCTACCTGAATGTACTAAAAACACATTAATTTCGTTATGCAAACAAATTCATTATAAAATATACCTACAATCTTCTAATGATCGATGCAATCTATGCAAAAAACATTAAAACAATTTTTTGTCTACCGAAGAGTCTTTCTAAGATTTCCATTAAGATTCTTACACAGAATATTTTCAAATTTTCCAACGATTGGATTTCGCAATCTGTGATGCGATGATGAACAATACAATTACATCTGCATAAATGTACCTAACTATTTTGGTAGTTGTTGTATGTAATAGGGTAAGTTAAGATTTTCAATGGAACTGCAATAACATTGCAGACACAAAAAGAGTTTTAAGAGATGGACGTAGGTATATAATGGTCAGATTTAAGATTCAAGAATAATAAGTCTTTAACAGTAAGTCGTAAGATGTTGGCGTTAACTGTTACGCCTTTACGCAACAGCAGCTGATAAGAGATTAGCTGTGTTTCATTCAGGATTAATAAATGCTAATTGAGAATTTGAATTGTATTGTACAATTTATATTTGTAAGTGCAACCCAAATGAATTGCAAAGTCCATGTTTGTATTTGTGCTTTGAATTATTAATAATTTTGTATCACCCTTCCCACATACACCACAATATACCTTGATGAGTTGTACACCAAAGGCAGGCAGTAGACGCCAATGCAACGAATGCATCTCGTTACACTTGAGCACATGTTCATGTATGATTACTACAATGTATGTTGAAGGAGAAACGCATTTTCTACAGATACAATGTGCTATTAGTTTATAGCACTTGGTACTCTTGCAGATATTCTAAAGATACTTCACAAACTGCGATTAAAATCAGAGTCGAAGATAGGACGATGTATTTGAGTAATGAATGGAATTATTAATGTAGCAAAGATAATGGATTTACAAGACATAGTTAGTGAGTTACCTTCTTCAATAGGAGAGCCCAATGAAGACGATGATGAAAGTGAGGACGCTGAAGACGAATGTGAACCCGAGACTTGACATTTTCTTGAGCTAACTCCACTTCCAGCCCGACTTCCACTTAATTTCGGGTTGGGATTGCACACAGCAAGCACAGATTCATTTCTCACGGTGACAACATCCAAAAGGTAGCAATCTTCCAATGGAGGTGCAGGAACAACCGTTTTCTGAGAACCAGACAAAGACGCAGAACCCGTGGAACTGATCTTACGCTTTGATTTGTTATTATTTATTTCGTCTACAGCAGTTCCGAATATGTCTTTGTCCAACTCTTCCACTGTTTCCTCGCTTTGATCACTCAAGTAACTAACTGTTTCCAATTCATTTTGAACTGTCGGGTTGCATTGGGAAATTTTACGAAGGTACTTGAGATTCTCCATATCCCAAGAGTCCAATGAGTTTGCTGCGGCTGAATAAATAACTCTAGTTTCCATTATTCTGTTTGTTTGCAACAAAACGAGACTTACTATAATTTACATGCAATCGATGTAAACTATGAGTAATATCCAATCAACAGCACTTAGGCACTACATCAACTCAGTTTACCAAGTCTTGCTACTACATTTAATAAAATTCCGAAAATCTTTCTATACATAGCTACAATCTGTACTACTAAAATTACTACACACTTAAGACTCTAACATGCGTTTATTTGCTAATCTCAATTGTTGTTTGAATGAAATGAACAAGGGCAATAGACTCTGACTTGTTGTTGTTGTGTGTGTCTAAGATGTAACAGTGGATGTTTCTGCTACAAAAGTAGCTTGCTGTGATCTCGACTAAAGTAAACTTGAAACTGTAGAGAAGATTAGAAGAAACAATGGAAAGATGCTTCTTTTCTTGCCTACAGAAACAAAACTGAAAGTGTGATTCCGTTTAATGCACCTTTTTGATTTAGTTTTGTAAGAGGCTGTCTATGTGCTATGAAGTGTTTGTATTGTTTTAGTAGTTTACTACTTGTACATACTGGTGGTTGTATGTAATAGCAAGTGCTGATTCAATTCAAAGACTCAACCCACACCTTGTAGTATTACGTTGTCGATGGCGATACACTTGTTGTGTTACTACGGAACGGTACTCTTTGTTGATTCTCAAGTCTCAAGTCTCAACTAATACTTGCCTTTCCTTCTCGCCACAGTGGAATCGTGTTCTGTTTACGCGTATGATTATACAAATAATCGTGCAGGGATACAGTGCTATTACATACAATGAAGTTATCCGTACTAACAAACTAACACTACTACCTTAACACACACTACCTACTAGTATTATGTATACGGTTTACATACAATGCTAAACAAATGGGCAATACCGTTTCTGCTGTTATTGTTGAGTTGTCTACACAGAAATGCATGCAAAGAATCTGAGTGATGGTACACATACGTACATGTATACATACACTACACTAAAATGTATGTAATATGAATAAATTGATAGCTTACTTTAGAGCAATTATAAAAATGGGTTGGTCTGCCTGTACTATGTTAAGCAGGGATAGTGTAGTGGGAGCGTCCACATGAATAATGCTATGATGTACTAATTGTGAGAATCTTCGAAGGACAGGACACAGAACTCGTGGACGTAAACAATAGAATTACCTACCGGTAATTGCATAGTCACATTCACATACATGAGCTATCAACGTAATTATAGATATAGTGTAGACATTATGGATGTGAAAGCATCCGATACATCAAAAATACACGATAACACATAGTTTACAACGTGCAGTGTCTTACATGTTTACAGATAAACAATCCATTACATATTAAAAGTATTAAAACTATGAGCTGTAAGTAAACATAAAGATCTTTAACTTGAGACTTGAGACTAAAAAACTGTCTGTAAGAATCTAGGAGCTATACGTGAGATAAGCTAAAAATCCAACATCTCAACGATATACTCTAATGTCATGTTTTGACTGCACTTTAACACGCAAACAAGGAAAGTATACGTCCTAATGAATTAGAAAACATGTGTCTGATTGATCATAGGATTTAAAGCAATGGTCATGAATGGTACTTGTGGTATACATACCATACAGCATAAACCTGCGGTAAGCTTAACGAACTAAGTAAATCGAACTAAAAAATAAAATGTAGAGAAAAGCATTTCAAATTTAATTTTAGTAGTTATCTATCAACAATAAATAATACGTTATTTACACTATGAAACACAATACACGTAATACATCTGTGTAGCTTACTGAGTTATTTCTGAATGAGGGAAAAAGTCCTTTGTAGTGCTGCAGATGATGAATGTATATATTATGTTGTACGTAGAGGTAATCACTTTTTGCAAAATCAAGATTTCTAATGTTTGTATCTGTAATAAGTTGATGCTGCAGTTGATGTTTAAGTGTGGTGTGCAACACGCTAGTTTATAATACTGTCTGATTTGAATGATAATAATGTCACTGCACTGCCTTGACACTAGATTTATACTTTATTACAAGTTGACACTCAATAAGCGTGCAGAACATTCTTATGGTGTTTCTTTAGCCGGAGGAGAGAATAAGAAGATTGTCACTGTTGACAGGTGGCAATCTTTCTCACAACTAAATCCAGACGTTGGATGCACATTTACTTGAAGCCAAGTAAGTAGGGTGCTGTGTGTATTATATGGTTATACTTGCAATAACCATTATGTGAATGTATTCATCCACATATATCAGTTAGTTATTGTATACACTCAAATGGTTTGATGTTTGGATTTGGATTGTGGAATTCAGATACACAGCCACAGCCAACTGCATATTTCTTTGCCAAGCCAAGCTACAAAACCAAAACCGAGTCACAGAAAATGTTAATCTCAACTGTAAATCTAAGTGAGTGACTAACAACGAATTTTTTGATACGTGGAATAAGTACTGACATGTAAAAAAGCATTCTAACTAAACATACATAAATATGCACTACACTACCACATATACATAAATACTGTAGAGTAATACCAAAGAGTTAAGTATACAAATAGATAATAAAAATAGTTGTGTTGTACGTGAATATTCTGAAATTAGAGATACATGATACATGTAAGTAAGGATAGTTATAGAATAGCAGTAGCCGACGGAACAAACGAACCCTAACCCTTGAAACAAGTTAAAAGGGGCTGCTGCTGGCATTAAGCTAACGTTACGTTGGATTCAGAAACTGCAATTTTTCAAGCGAGTGTTGTGTATCTGCAAAAAACGCTAGAGATTGCTCACTCCACTCATTCATTTAAACTAAGTATAAGGCAAGACTTGAGTTGAGATTGAGAATTTAAAATTAAAGTGAATCTGATTTTGTTTCAACAAATAGAATGTGCAAGGGTACTAGTAAGTGTAGCTGTGTGCTATAGGCTATGCTACATGGCATGTAGAAATGTATTGTGGAATGGTGATGAGGCTAGGATGATGATGAACGTTGTTTGCCTCCATGTGGTTTTCTCCTTGATATGCACTACTTCCCCTTTCGTTTACTTAAAACTTAAGCCAAGAAGCTAGACTTAACGATGAAGTGTTATTAGAATGTAGCTTGCATGTACTTAAGTTAACTCTACAGCAAGGCACATACAGCTATACAGCTCTGTTTCAATCTACCGTTCCACGTTATGCTTTGCCTTCATTTCTATTTAAATTGCCTTTCCTATCATCTTACTATTATGTTTGTGATGAAGACGATCAAGACAAGACTAGACTCTTCTACTTCGAGGTTGGATACAGTCTCTCAAATTTAGCTTGGCTCCTTTTTGCAGTGTGTACTGCGAAAATCTTTCGCACGCACGACAGCCAGCAGCGCAGAATTATGTTCTGATCACTGTGTAGCATCGCCAAATGTTTTTTAGCAAATTTTTAGGCAATCGATCTAGCAATCAGTAGTTATAGATGTATGTAGGTAGATATATTTACGTACATGCAGATATGATTCAATTGGATAAAAATTACTATTTCATTTCAATATCATATGTGTGTATAGATAATGGAGTATTAATTGGAAAGGCTTATTTCATATATTGAGAGTAGGTATAGTAAAAGGAATTCTTCTGGTTGTTTTAAAGAGTGCGAGTTGTACAAGACAAGAAGCTTTCTTGCTGTATTTACAACTTCCATGTTGTAGCATTGACTTAAGTTTTAACTTGAATTATTTCGATCTACACATCTGTACATTATTATTGTACTTTTAGGGATAGTGGTATATAAAAGAGACCTTCACTGTCCTACTACTCTGGCACACTGGCAGTGCTGCTGATAAATAAAAAATACAATAAAAACTACAGAAACACAATTGCTTTGCAAACTTTGATGCACAATTAGCAATGGTTCACTTTTTCATCTGATTTCGCATGTACACTTTTAGTAATGCCATTGTCAGTCTTCAATTGCTTGGATGCATACTCGACTCATATTAGAATTCAATGCCCATTGTCTCCCTAATTCTTTTTGGTCGTTTGAGTAATTGATTTGACAAGTCTGTCTGTAATTTGTAATATCATTTTATTTTCTTAAGGTAGAAAAACTTAAATACTTAAAAATAGCTACTTTACTTACTTTTCTACTTAAACACTTCCACACTTCTGACTAATGTAAGCAAAGTTCTGCCACTTTTAAAATTGTTTACTTGTTGTACGTACCTGTACAAAAAGGAATAGCTATTGTAGTCATTGGGTTTGTATTAACTTTTTTCTGTATTGGATGTTGTACCAACAGCATAAAGATAATAGATTTGAAGAATAAATTAATCAAGCCTATTAATCTGTTAAATGCATAGAGTTTTGACATGAATGATTACAATAAATATGGTTATCTATCGTGGAAATTAATTTAATGTGTGAGATTTTATGTCTGTATTGCATGTTGGTTGGAATAGGGTGGTATGTATGATATTCCGATGGCACAGGATACTAAGAATACCTGAAGAATGTGAATACATACCACCGTGGTACAATCAATGCGGAATTAAAAGCAACAATGACACGTAGATAAATAAGTTGGGAAGTAATACGTACAAATCGTACAGCTACCAAAGTAGTGTATTGTCTTTAGGATGTTGTGTAAGTGTTGAGGCAGTATAATAACTAAGTAAAGAATTTAAAGCTCTTTGTCTAGTTGGGTCAATAATTAGAGATTATGTTATTTTATGTACAATAAATACCTACGGATATAATATTCTGTATTAAGTGTAACTATTGTAAAGCTTCGTTACACTACACCTCTCCGGTGTTTAGTGCTCACGTGTGTATTACGTAAAGTAAGAATGCATGTACGTACGGACGAAGCTTACATTTGCTTTCTGCCTTGATTGCCGTACAATGACTTCGGCAATCGGCCAGAACACGTAAGCGAGTGTGTTCCTACAATAATTAACTCATAGACCTGGCTCTTACGGCTACATTATGAGTTATAGTTATACCTAAGGAGTAAATAGAGAAGAAAAGTATTGAGCAATACTTTGCACACTTTGCAGCTGAGGTAGTACATTAAAAAAATATTTTTCTATACGTCATAACATTAAGGTATAAGTATAATGTAGAATAATAATAAGGAACAATGATGAATGACAGGTCTAAATACGAGGTTGTGATACAAAAAGGATAAACACTACTACAACGGATACACCACACATAAGACATAAATAACTCTTGCTAAGGAACATCTCGCATCTTGCGTTACTTCATGCATGTATGTACATATATTTATTACTTATTTACGTTGTGTACAGGGCATGCAGCTTTAAAGCTGCAATTTGCAACTGAATTGTAATGCAACAATAACAATAATATCATTCATCTTTATTTCCTGCCTTTTATGTCTATTCAATTTTTTGAGTTATGCATCTTTGCCACAGAAGAGAACACAGGAGGCATGTATCATTTCTTCACACAGGTTGAACATTATTCAAGATTCCTTTATAGTTACACTACACACTTGTGCATAATTATAATACACAAGGATGATGATCGATGTGTACAAATGAATACAAATGCAATTTATTTGCATGTGAGCATGAATCTAATAAATTTGTATCTATTTGGCTACATAATATACAGCGTACAATTAGCTTTATCTATTTCATAGCACTGTACTGCTGGTAGATGCACTGATTTTGATACACATTCACCTCCTAGCACAATACATTGTGGTGTATAAATAATTTACATCATGCCAGCTTTCGGCCTAAAGAATCCGCTTTTTATTTTGCTGAATCATTTGCCAATTGGATCGTGCGTAAGGAAATTGCACGGATAATTTTTCACTGTTTTGTTAACGAAGTTAAGAAAAGGCGAAGGAGATACGTTGAATGGACTCTATGAACAGGTTCCAAGTACTATGTAGTAATAATGTGGTAAAATAGCAAGTTTTTACACATTTTTCTCTGAGATAAATAATTTGTATATTACTATTTTCTATACACATGAGATTTTATTTTCTATACTCACGAGATTTTAATCTTGAACCATCAATCTATCTTTCCTATAATTTGAATGCAATTGAAGGTAGAAGTGTGAGAATTAATAAACGTTCGACTTGGTCTTAAAATGAGTGTTCTTCATAGTTGGTTTTTGGGAGTTTCTATGAAATAGCCAATGTAATTATTAATTGAGAATTTGTATTGAAATTGTTATTGCTATGCATGAAGCAGAATTGCCCCTGAATGCTGCACTTATAATAAAATTATTAAATTATTGTATGTACTATACCTATAGTAGCTACAACACAGTCTTTGTCTTTTTTATGCTTATCTAATTGGGTAGGTCGTTCGTTCTTTCTTAGAACTTGTTGTTGATAAAACGTATAGCGAGCCAATTTGGTGAAAAATTGAAACAATATAATAATTATTATAGTCTTGTTGTGTAGTGTGTATAAAATGTATAGCGTGTATTAAGTCGTTCATTATCTGTCACGAGGTATTAAACCATAAAATTCTAACTGCAAAAGAAATCACAGCTCAAGTGCCTTTAGTATAAACAATTTCGCTACAGCCATGATAATAAAAATTACTAATTGCAAGGTAACATAATTAATTCTTTGCACTTTTAGTAGTTACGTCGTGATGCAAATTAACAAGATTTTGTTTTCACTGACATTTCACAGACAGATTAAGATCGTTGATTACTACAAACTTAAATCATATTAAATTATTCCAAATCGGTCTGAGTGTCATATAGTCATATGCTTAGGTATAGTGTGAAAGTCGAGTTTGAATACATTACATAACCATTTCTATGTAAGTATGTAGGCACAATTTACGCTACTGTGTAAGGATAAACAATATTTATATGTGAGATAACCTTATGAAGCAATAAATCTAATCTTTGAATAAGATGAGTTTGCATTTTGTCACGTTGCCATTTTAACACGATCAACAATGGCTAATGCGTATTAAAATAAGCGAGCGAGAAGAATGCAAGGCTACACAACTCAACTTATGTTCTAAATTATCTCTCTTTAAATAATTCCGACTTATGAAGTTTATGAGTTTCATGATAAATACCACATTCATTAATTCACACAGATACCTTAATCTATTCATTACAGTATGAATACAATTATTTGTCAAGATGTTGCACAACCTGAGACTCATTATTCACAAATGTTAATATCAATTCAACCTTATCCCTAAGGTTGACTTATGTTCATGTCCGTTCATATAGAAAGTATGTCTCAAAATTACATTGAACAGTTTCCTTTCATTTAATATATACATTTCTGTATACACAAACATTATAGATGATATACGCAAGCAGTGCAAATACTAACACAATTTGTCATCACCATTCTGCTGCCCTATTCTAATGTACCTTGCAACTTAGAAGTACCAATATACAAAAATGGTTGAACAAACCGAAGACTAGTTGTTTATGTATACAAATATCTTTAATATCACTCACAATCAGTATAATAATTATGAATGTATGTATGTAGTGTGTGTGTTGGGTATGTGTTGGGTGTGTGTTGTATGTGTTTGCTTAATCGGTGTAGGAATCTATTGTGGTGTAAAAGCAACAACAAGTCTCATGATTTAATCGTGTTCGATCATCAGGATATTGCCCATTTGTAAGCTACACTAATGGATTAATTTCATTTTCCCTTCAGTCAGTGCTATCACACAGTATTTATTAATGGTTCCTGACCACAAATGACTTCCACATAGCCATGATATCACGAAAAATAAATTAAGTGGACTAAAATACATAGTGCACACTTACAGTTTCACCATCCTTCAAAATCTTAGCAACGCAATCTATATATGCACCTACAGTAGTAGGTATATTGAATTTCACATTATTCACATACGCAAGTGTATGCACCACAAACAAAAACCGCTTGATATGCTTCGATTCGGACGATTGATTAAATACTCGAATATGATTACTTATGTACTATGTACCTAGAAATTAGATTTGGTCGATTTTAACTTTAGTAGTAATTGTTAACGAACATGTATAAGAAAAATAAAGCACCTGCTTCCTCAAACTATAAATTTAGTAATGTGTGTAATCTTAATCTTGTTTGCACAGCATAAAACACAAAACACTGCCGCATAAAGGTTGAAAAATTCAATTCGCATATATCTAATACATACATATATATATTTAATGCTATTTTTCTTTGGTTACTATATTGGGCACAGTGCGACTACAGTCGTGTACAGTAAACGTAGACTGCAAAATAGTAAAATAGTAATCTCTATTCATTGGTAATGCGAGTGCTATAGTAAAAGTTATTTTATCTGCTAAGAATAGTACAACAAGACATTAAGTAACAGAAATAGCAATAGAATAAGTAAGGTGTTGAAGTGTCTTGAGTGATAGAGGTACACGATAACCTGCTTTTATTCGTGTTAAATGTATACTAGCACCTAGTACGATGTAGGCATATCAATTACAGACACACACACAGACACACACACTGTATTATTGATCCTATGAAAAACTCTACCAAAGCAATTCACTTATCTCAAACGAACAAAAATGTGAAAGGATACAATTGATAACACACGTAATTATAGAAAATGTTAGGATGTCTGTGCACGTGTTTACAGTTGGAATACACACTTGCATTTCTGCAAGAACGAGTACAATTTTAAGCAAAGCAACATTAGCAACATGAAAGATGTGAATGGAATGTAATGTAGAATTTAGTGGTAAGGAGGTGGAAAGTGCGTAATGTAATATACTAATGGATGCAATCAAACAGGGATTTCAGTATTTTTATTATAATTAGTAGGAACAGTAACCTTAAGGCAAAGAAAAATAAAGCAAGTGCAATGGGTAAATTACTTTAAAGTATTATTACTGCTGGGGGTATTAGGGACATTAAACCGTGACGTATCGTTCCTTGCCTCGGCAGTAAAACCTTTAGTAAACAAAAATACCTATAAAATTATTATAATGATAATGCTAATGCACGGAGAATCAGGTTCACGCACCTGTTCTTAAATCACTGAATGAGACTGCAGTGTATAAAGAGAAATTAGTAAAAAATCTATCCTCCGCTCACTCGCAAACAAAGTAAAATGCAAGCGGATATAACAAGTAAAGTTTGCAAGTCAGATCTTCGTTAGGCAAGTAAAAAACAAACATTCACCGTTTCTAATTGGACTTCCACAAAAATGCAGTATGTGAGCGTGCAGGTAGAATTGCAATCATTTCCTGTGAACCGAATCTCGAGAAATTGAAAATCCTTTGATTATACGAGCACAAAATAAGTACAGTTGCAAGGAGTGCCTCTGAGCTAAAAGAGAAATGAAAAATCAACACCCACAAGAACAGATTGCATCTTACTACTCATGTTCAAGTGGGATGCATCAATGGTGTGTTACATCAATTCACTTGTATTGAAAGCAAATAGGCAAATGTACAAATCACCATTATACTTTAGTTCCTACAGTTCCTAGTAGTCATGAAGAGAGCGAACGGATAATTTTGATAGAAATATGCAAATAGAAATTTCTTGCTCTTATAAAACAAGACAAACACAAATTCTGTCAAGCGAAACAGTGAAAGGTTGTCGGCTAAATATTTAAACATATATTTACCCATCGAAGAGATAATAAATCTTTGCATCATAAACAGATGTTGCTGCTATATTATTTATGAGTTCGATGGAATATAACAAGCAGAAATTTTGTGCTGTGTTTGTCTTGTTTGTTGAAATTTATTCATACATTACTTGTTTAGTTTGGTCTGGTCTGGTTGTATGACTGACATCACACTTAGCTGTTACGTGTATAAACACTTTTCTATTTTAGAACACAATAGTGAAGTAAAGAATAGAGAGTGCTGCACAACATAAAAATCCCCAAGCTGACAAAAAGAATCTAAATCAAAGTAAACAGTAATTAGCTATGAATCTGCCCACTGCATACAATTAGGAGCACTGAATCATTAGAAGCAACATTAATTGTGTGAAAGAATGTCTATAAATGGCAGGAGAGGGGAGTCTCGCACAAGACATAATGCTAAAGATACGTTCAGTTACAGAACAAAAGCTATTTCGTTCAAAAAACCAACTAAGTAAACAGAAGACTGCAATTAAACGCTTTGTTTTTCTTTCTCACGAACGAGTTACCTACCGTGGCTTGATTCAAATGAATTTACTTTCGCCAACACACAGCAGTCAGAGACACGTACAGTAAGTAGGTATAGTCTATTTACTTAACAATGTGTAAAAACTCTTGAAATCTTGTACCACCAAATATGATGAGCTCAAGAATTAGACGATTTCATACGCATACACACGACATGCTTATTTACGGCAAGGTGGCATTTCATAAAAATTATTTTATTACTTATGTGCAATGTTTTCGTAATTTTCATTTTTCACATGTAGGTATTTTGTATTCATTCATTGCACACAAAACCTACAATCATCAGTGTAATAATAACATACATTCTCCTTGACAGATCTAACCAGAAACTTGAGACGCTTAAATCTTGAGACTGGTATACTTGTCCACAGTACACACTCATAAGAAAATATTAATAAAACGTTGGGTGTACACACACAGTAGTAAAACTAATTTGTTCACAAAAAGACTCATCTTTACTTTAATGTGTACTTGACAGATTATGAGATTTTATGGTTGTCTTTTTCCTGCCTTCTTAGCCTTCATTTCAATGCACTACTTGCCTTACATAGAATTGCAAAAAGTAGTGAATTTCATTATTGTTGCGTGCACAGGAATCTTCATGTTCTTATTTAATGTTAGCTGAACACATTAAACTGTCAATTAGGTTATTGTGTGCAAAACAATCCTGACATGGTGTTAAAACGTGTGGTACCTATAATACAATGCTCTATGTAAGTGTGTAAGAGTGAACTCATGACTGTGTGCATTGAATCTTAAAAACATAAAAGTGTGTGAAACTATAATTCGCAATCTAATGAATGTATTGACCGTTCTAAGTGAAAAATAAAGTTGTTCTTTACAGTTGAATGCCTCCTTGACTCTAATGTTGTATATGAGATCATAATAACTTTATAAGTTCTGTACAACACAATCATAGCAATAATATTATATATTAGAAGTACTATGGTCCTTCACGTCAAGATAGACAACCTTATATATGGTATTAGTGAGTTTAATGCATTGCAAATCAAAGCCGTATCTAGGATTCCATTTCGGAGGGGACAAAATACCAACATGATGCACAATAGGACAATAGTGTCCATTATCGGGCGAAGAGCGAAAAAATTTGAACCATTTTAGGCCAAAATCAATCTAAAATTCATTAAATTCGCACATAGCGCGAAAAATTTTGCAATTTTTTGCACCTTTTTGTTAAAATAACATATTTTTTCCGATTTGTGGGGGGATGCCCCCTTTGCCCCCTAAATACAGCCTTGTTGCATATACTATATCAAATGTATAATTTATAGTTTAAAAGTACGTAGATTGTGTTGTACCTACCTATACCTAGCTATTGGTGATTACAAGAGGGATAGCAATTAAACGTTGCAATGCTTTTTTCCATAATTATCATTCTTGTGCTTGGTCAGCCGTCCATGTATGTATTTTCAGTGTCGTCGTCTCGCTATGTATTTTGCAGCAGTAAACTTTGACACGACACGTTTGCTCTTGCATTTTTATCTCCTATATTATATGAATATTTTTCTCGTGATTAATGGAGATTGTCTTGGCAAATGCAAAAATTTCATGTAAAAATTGAAGGCTGAACTTAAATTAATAGTTTGAACTATTGGTACAAGAAGACTAGTACTTTCAGCTACTTTAATTTAATAGTTTAAAAAACAAGCTAAATGATCATGTGCAAACAAAGTCTTTTCTAAATCATCTACACTTTTATAATGGTTTTGCGTTCTGTGCTGAAAAATGAGATATCATTACAGTATTACTGTATCTGTATAGGTATAGCTAGTTTTAGAAATGAAAATTGCGAGTACACTATCAAGTAATAAACATTTTCACAATGACATTTATAAAGATCATGACAGCCTTATTGTCTGCATTTCTGTTTTTGGGTTGGAGATAATACTTACCATAGGCTTAAAAAGCGAAATGGTTATGGTAAACTATCATAGTTAATTATTTACTAGAAAAGAAAACTACCCAAATTAAAATAGATTCCTATATGTATTTGATTATTGGTAGGACTACAAACAAAGCTTGTATAATTTAACGATGAAGGAGGCACATTGAATAACTTCATTTATTCTGGGGCAATTGAGTCGCTAATCGCTGTACATAACAATACATTGGTAATGGTATCTTTATTATAATGTATTTATCCTGTCTTATTAGCAGATACACACCAAATAAATCGCGTCATGGTTGTATTAATATTCAAGGCTTTAGCATTCCAATGGTATACATTAAATTACTATTCTTTATGAATACTCTGCTGAGTACCTATAGTATTAAAGTAAATAAGGCAGAACATTTCATACGCTCGGTTACAGCATGCAATCATTCAGTTCTAGTACATGAGTTTATTTTTCAGCAATTTATATGTCAAGTTTAGAAAATTTATCATCTTTAGGTTGAAAATGAAAGGGAAAGGACTTTATGTTGTAGGTTGTGTGTAGGTACTTGGTAAAACTTACAACATGGAACATAAATTCATTTCCCATAGTTTTTCTAAAATTTTGCACACTTACACTTTTACAACTACATTTATCATCTTGAGAGAAGTCTAATGTGATTAGGTATAATATATGAACTGTGTATAGTGTATGTTCATGTATAATATGACTGGGTCCATTTGCGTGTAATTTTACACTTTAATTCCATACATATTACTCACATGTTATATATGTTGAAAATGTTGATATGGTTTAGGAATGTAGGACTTACCGCTTGTAAGGTAATATTAGTGTTACATGATTAATATGCCTACATGATACCCAAGATTTGGAACAAATTGTGTAACACCGACGAAGCGGTAGAAGGATATTATTTGCAGAATGTCTCTGAACGTAACCAAGAGAGAAAATAGTCTATAAACCTAAATGTCGCATTATCATCACTTCCACAAAAACTCTAATTGCGACTAGCATGAGAGAAGGTGAAAATAGCAATAAATCTTTTACTTAGTGCTCAAAATGGCTAAAGCAATTTTCTGTAGGTACTAACTTTACTCATTGTCAGTCAGAGCCAGAATCAAATCAGATCACATCCGTCAACCATAAACTATATATAAGTAGCCGGTATATATCCTTTTTTAAATCCTTGTAGATACATTAAACTACTAACGTAAAAATATATTAGTTAAATGAAAATATGTGTTGATTACACTGAACATAATAATACGTATAATTATATTTCACATCGATTACCTTTGCAATATTGCATAGGTAGGTTAGGTACCAAAAAAGATTTAATACGTACATGCTGAAGACCATTACTCATGTCATATTGCAAGTTTTAACTCTTTAATGCTGCTATGCATTCCGCATGTTTTGATTAAAACTTTAAATTAAGTAGTAGATGGGTACATAGTAGTTACGTGTTTAAGACTACATTGTGTCAAGCAAATACGATTGAAAATTTAAGCCCATAAGCGAGTAAAGTTATTACGATGGTATAAAGAATCTATAATACTTTATATCTTAATTCTGAATGTATAATATTTTAGCTTTGTCAGAGCTCCTGCTTTAGAATGTAGCAGTATTTTATATAGAAGCGAATGAATTCTACCTAAAAACATTAGTGGCAACCTATAGCTTAGTATTTATCATTTTATACACCAATGCATTGTAAATGTACCTTGCTCGCTACTTTTTAGTCACAATGATGTGTTAAAACCATCAAGTGCAAATTTAGATCCTTTCTAACTAATTCCAATCAAGCTGCATCTCATTTTGGATTTATACTAACTCATTCTATTTAACCGCTCTATGCATCGGTGTACATAATTACAATGATAAGTATAATCTCTCTTTGGACAGAGATAGTACAACCGGACACAGGAAGCGAAATTTTATCGTAATATCCATGAATAGCCTTCTGTTTGAATCACCTAACTCATACTTTGATACTAATTAGACAGACAAATTGATAAAGTGTTAAAAATCGTTTGTCTAGTGTTCTGCATCGAATCAGGACACTAGACACATAACTTATGTTCATAATAATGGTGTGGATGTATAAAATTCTAAATGAAGGTATCTCATCTACCTAGCAAGTAAGCTCATTAGACTTTGGGAAAAATAAATGCATATGTCCAATTCTACATTCTTTGCATAATGATTAGCGAGTAGAGTTGCTATAGCTATTGTGTCGTGTTTATTGATGGATGCATATCTATTGACCAAACTCTAGAAGCTCATTTCACATTGTCTTCCTCAGTGTTCGTATACAATGTTTCTATCATAGTTGCCATTCATAAAATACACATAGTGGAATCCTAAACCAATTTTAGGGTTGAGTAGCTAAGAATTCGAAAAACTTTGAAACAGTTGCCTAACTGCTGTAAACAATGTCGACATCAAATGAAGAGGAAGAATACGACACCTCTGCAAATGATGTAGTTCCAACCGTCACAATTAGAGAAGTCACAGATACGGACAATTTGCCCATTGAGACAAATATTGACCCAATAGATCCGCCTAATAATTACCCTCAAAATGTATATGACAGTGACAGTTACAATGAGTATCCCGGAGAAGATGAGCAACAAGAACCACCGAAATATGGTTCATTTGCAAGAAGTGACAGCATTGCTTCGTCGATTGCAAGGCAATCATTAATTAACCCATGTTTTACTGTCACTATTATACACAAATAAACAGCAAAATATTTACTATAACTTTTTCCTCCGTGTATTTTATATCTAGTGTTTCTTCCGAGGCGAATGGACCAAATAAATCAACAAGCTTTGGTCGGAAAAGTAACATTGCCACAACTGATGACTTTTTTGCCCCAGTAGAGGAAGAAACGTATGAGGGTGAATGGCCGGGGGAGACCGAATGGAAAGTGAAAGAAGGAATTAGTTATGACGAATTTGAAGGGGAAGAAGAAATGGAAGGTTCACTACAAGGAGAATTTGAATATGAGGAGGATGAAGAGGTTGCTGAAGAGGAATCTGCAAAGCTACCCACAAGAGTAACTAGTGAAGATGTATTCCTGCAAACAATTATGACAATTCCTGAGGAACCTGCGGAGAAACGAATGGATCAGTTGCCAGATAAGAAAAGGGGTCCTGATATGAAGCTCAGATATTATGATGACGATGGAAAATTGCTACCTACTCCAGATATTTCTTCCATTATCAAATCAATCGAGCCACGAATGCATCAAAGTCCTAGTATAGAGTCTTTCTTTAAAAAACCGTATTCTGTCGATTGCCAATTCTACTACACTGCTGATGGAAAGATCTACACTAAAGACTGTAGACTCGATGTGAGCATATGGGCATTAAAACAAGAAATAAGCAAATTCGTAAAGGTACCAGCTGACAATTTGGATTTCCGACGTAACCGTAATTTGGTTGCGGACAAGAGAACGTTAATAGAACTCGGAGGTACATCCAAGAAGAAAATGAAGTTTACTGTCGAGATAAACAAGAGATTACCTGGAAACTTTGAGATTTGGAACCCTAAACGACATGAAGCAAAAACTAAACCTGAAGTAAAAAGAAAAATAAAGATAGAATCAGGTAAATAGTTCTCATAGCCGGTCTGCAGTCTCATTATTTTGTATCGCAGTAATTTTTATACAGCACCAATACTGCGTACCTATAACACACTACGTATAGGTATCCACATAAGTAAGTACGAATAGAGTAATATTGTATGACTATTTTGCTTATTTCCGCATTAGAAAATGGCAATTACGAAGTGGTCCTGGTCGTTGCGTATGATTTACAAAAAATGAGATACATGGGAGGATATTATGATCGAAGGAAGAAAATAAAATACCTGAATGCTATAACTCAGACCACATTTGAAGAACGCGTGTATGATGACAGCAGTAAGTTTAGTTTCTTTTGAAATATACATTTTAAGCCGATTTTGTTTCTCTGTACATATTTTAGCTTTGAAACAGTTCCATAGAAAGAACTGGTGTTAAAACACTAAAATCTCTGTTTATATTGCAGCTAAACATAGAGCTTGTCAAACATTTTCCAACAAAAATATAAGTCAGCAAACAGACGTAGATAAAAGTCAACAAATGGACAAAGACGATTTTTATGTATCGAGAAAATTCGACAGATTTATATATGCAAAGCCCTATTTCTCATTCGACTGGTGGGAAGAAAAGAGAAAAATAGCTGTAATTTCACTTTATCTACAAAATGCCTTATTAATGCTAATAGTTCTTGTACTTTTGTATGTCTTTTCATTTTAATAATTGTTCATGAACAGGCAGTTACAATCCAACGCTATTGGAGACGTTGGCTGGCAATTAAGGAACGCAAACGGAGAATGGAAGGTTTAATCGCCCGTGTGGAATGGGCAGAAAGTATTCGCAAGGGGCGAACTGATCAACGACTTGCAATTATCGATGATGAAATCAAACGTCAATACAATCCAACCCGATTGGTAAAGTCGTAGAAATGCTGATCGTAAATAATATTTGCATTTATATTGACATAAATGTATCAAGTTCACTTTGGATTATTTAACGTTAAATTTAGCTTGATATGGAATTGCTTTACCGTGCCATTAACGCGTGGAGAAAAGATGAAGAGGAATTCGTAAGACGAACTCGATGGGGCGCTGAAAGAAAGGCAGCTTTGGCCACGTTAACTGAGTTGGAAGCAGATCTTCTACTCGATCTTGAGAAAACGAAAAATCGAATAAAAGTTACTCACAAGGAAGACTACATCGATCAAGTGTTTACAAAGGTCAAGGGTGAAATATATAACAAAATTGGAATGTTTTTAATAACTTTCAATTTCTCTCTCAAACCTTTTTGGCCGTGTTAACAACTTTCATTTTGCGTCAATTTAGATGGGGAAACCTAAAAGATGGCTTGGAGCAAAAACAAATATATTCATAAATATGGATTCAACTGATAAGTTAAGAGTCCGACATTTACATTCATTGTACAAGGAGTTGCAAGAACCAGTACGTTCAAAGGATGAACGGTTGGAATTGTTGGAAAAACTAACTAATATGGTAATTCCTTTTTATGTACAGCAATACAAGAGTAACTACTGTTTCTATTAAACAGCTTTGCTATTTGATTGAGCAATACTTTATTGGAATTTTATGATACAGATAAAACATTATTCCTCAAATATGTGCAAATACTTGCTTTCGTTGGTAAATCGGGAGATTGCTATGATGAATCGATATGTCAGTAAGAGACTATTGGACGGAGTTCGTTTAAGGTTTTTAACTTGAATGAAACACACTTAATTTTTCATATTAGATTGTAGTATCTTATAGTTACAAAGTTTATAAAGGCTAAATATTTGTTGAAAGGATCACAAATGGGCTTTATCATTTATGCCAGGATCCCAATTTCAACACAGAAGCGAAGATGTTACAAAAGGTCAGAAATAACAAAGCATTTAATTTGGTGCTAAAATGCAAACTTGTACAGTAAGCATTAATTGGGATGCTACTGCAATTTGGCTAACAATGCGTGATATGTAAATGTATGCAGCATGTGTTTAAAAGTGTATCATTATTGCATTTTCTTCACTATATGCTACTCATTTCAAACACAGGTTCCCTGGGACGAACAAAAACTACGTAAAGACATGGTACAGTGCAAAGGCTGTCGACGAATGCAATACCGTGACGAATTCACAATATTACGCGGAACAACTGTGACGACTCGTTGTCACAATTGTATGAACCTGTACCGTACGTCTATTTTGCGAGTTGATCTTAACCTCTACCGGCACATGCTGAAGGAGTTGCGGAGGGATGAACTCCAATCTGGTGTCACGAACTCGGTCTCTTTACTCATTGATGTAAGTTACTACCATATGTAGCTATGAGAATACAGGAGAGTGAGAGAAATTCTTTTTAGACTTGTCATTAGGCTAAAGTGTATAAACGTAGGTAGGTGTTTTTCTAAACCGTTATATCTTGCGGTTTTTACTCATTTGCAAAATAATGTGATTGTTACTTACCACAGGCGTTTGACATACAATTCCTTGTGGACCAAATATGGCACGGACAGTCCGCCCTGAGTGGCATCGACAATCGTTATCTCCTTCGTCTATGTCGTTGGAATCGAGATCTGTAACTTGATTTATACATTTACTGCTTAACCTATTTTAGATTGTAATATCTTGTTTCGTATCTTGAACAAAAGTGTTGAAATTGTATTGAGACTTTCCGTGTGACATATTGCTCATTTACCCCTCCATATTTTTGCTATGTTTAGACCGTGGATGCCTTGGAATTGTGTACTCTTGACCGAGGAAGAAGCCGTTGCTCATCTTCAACTCGATGATATGCATGATGTAATTCAAATATATTACAGATACATACAACATTTTCAAATAATATTTACGTTGATGTAATAGAATGTCGTCACTATGTTGCACAGAAGAGTTAATACTATTACTAAGTAAGGAGTACTTACAGTAGTCTTAATAATATTATAGGAATGTGTATTATGTGTATTTGCTCATTTTACAGGCTTATCGTGAGACATTTTTCCACAAAGTGAGTATTACTCAATCTGCTGCAAGAACCTACTACGAACGTCTGTCCAAACTGTCTTTGAACTTGGATGAGAAGGTAAAAGGGACGTGTGAGACTGTTCAAAGAAAAATGATCTATAAAAGCAGGCGAAAGGCACTACTGAAAAGCAAATTGAAAGCTGCAGTTATTAAAGATACAAGTACTTAAAGTTGCCTTTTACATTTTACAAATAGCATCACTGTTTATGATGTTTAATGACAAATATTGTCCCATTGCAATCGCTTTAAAATGTGCATATAACGTTGTCAATAAAAATATGGATGACAAAGTGAAATCATAATGATGACTTGTTTGGAATTTCCTCTATAGCCGCATTCGTCAAACTTTCTTTTTTGTCTACGGGAATTGCATCAGTCTATTTACTCTAGATACTAATAGTTATGTCATAATCCTTAGAAAATCTAAAAGTTTCCATATTTAGTCGATAGTTGATTCATTATCTTGCATTAGTCTTGGGGAAGGGTTAATTTAATGTTTGATTGCTCTATACTTAATACTAACATGTTTCTATATAAATATTTTGTAACAGACTGCAATAGGTAGGTACAGTGTACTGTACAGGATCAAAGGTACCTATCGGAAGCTGCAGTCTACATTATTACTGAATTACCATCCAGACTAACAGGAAAATTACATTAATACCCCGCATGAACTGATGACGCAGCAGGTGTTAAATCAGCTGGAGACTTATTAATGGCCCGAAAAGTGCAAGTAGCGTTATCGAATAACCTGACTGTGAAAGTGAGTTACAATGTTTGCGGTAGTAAAACTGAAAAGAAGCTGTTTAACATCAAAATTGAACTGTATTGGAACATTTATGGGTTCAATGAGAATGCATGAGAAGGAAACAACAAGTATTGAAATATGTATCTGTAAATCACTCCCACCCATACCAGTAATTCCCCGAAATAATGAGAACAAGGGCGTAGGATTTAGTTTAGTGGGTTTTGAATCGAGTATATAAATGAATAGCAGGAGACAATCAGGAGCCAGTTTGGTGGGATGAAAGGCGATGGTGGTGCAATATTCGAGGTGGCTCATTTTGGTCTCTTTTTGGGTGGGACTCGTCAGCATCAATGTAGTCAAGACAGAAGACTGCAGAATAACGCCAGTCCTCCATGTTCTACAGTCACCCGGGTGCAACCCCATGACAATCCCATCGTTCGCCTGCGTAGGAAAATGCACGTCTTACGTTCAGGTACAGTTGAATTATTAGTAATACTTAAAACTCTTACTTCAGTTAAGAAAAAAAATCATTTTTGTAGTATTTTTGGGAATTCCAAGTCGGGTTTACTGATAATTACATTTAAACCGACAAAATGTACAGCCCTTAATCAAGGTTCAGAAACCTGCCGTATTCGTGTGTGTATTTATGCAATGTGAATCATACTGAAATTATCTAGCAAATACATACATCAAACTAAAAAGTATACGAACATATCTGTATATGTACGCAATACCAATTTTATAAATTTTCTTTGATCTACTTTTTGTATAGGTGTCTGGTTCCAAAATGTGGCAGACGGAAAGATCCTGCATGTGCTGTCAAGAAAGTGGAGAAAGAGAGGCAACGGTGACATTGACATGTCCAAAAGCACCTCCAGGAGCTCCTAAGAGCCAGAAGGTAAAGCATTTTCGAATCTTAAAGTATATGACCGTATATAATAAAGTCCATGACCAAGTATAATTTTATATGTTAATGTACAAGTACAACTCATTTTGGATGGTATTCCAATTCCAACCCATGCAATTTTAGCTAACCTCATTTGGGTCTAAATTTTTCAGGTGGTTACAAAAGCTCCTGTGGACTGTATGTGTCGACCCTGTACCATCATGGATGAAGGTTCTGTTCTTCCACAGGAAATGGCCGGCTACATGGACGATGGACCACCTTTGAATATGATTCGTCTACAACTCTAAAATAACCAGTCATTGGGCTGCATTTTATGATTAATCTCAACTATTTAATTTTAAGAATGATAAAAAATCAACGCTTTGATTGTTAGTAATGTTAACTCTCACAGTCTCACATACTCAAATAATGTTAAAATCAAAAGTTTCTGGTTTTCTCAAAACCTTCAAAGGGCTCAGGTTCACATCTCACAACCACCAACGCTTCGCTTAGTTATCTCTCATTTAAAAATGGACTGAACGACTGACGAATTACATAATCACAGATAATAAAAATAATTATGGTTTTCAATGCGGCAAAAATCCCGAGTTTTGGAACAAAATTTATTATCATACTTGTAAAATCATCTAATTTCATTTGACTCATACAAAAGC
The DNA here is from genome assembly GCA_034694085.1 of Pogonognathellus longicornis. Taxonomy (NCBI): domain Eukaryota; kingdom Metazoa; phylum Arthropoda; class Collembola; order Entomobryomorpha; family Tomoceridae; genus Pogonognathellus; species Pogonognathellus longicornis. The sequence continues at coordinate 31,119 of JAQFYB010000679.1, forward strand.
ACAGTATTCAAATACTCTTCAAAAGCACCATCAAAATACTGTTATTATTATGTACCAGTTTTCATTTATGTCCAGCATTTACCGTTCTTAAAGTCCTCAATTTATTCATTACCATTACAATTGACCATGTACAAAATTATACATTTTTCTGAATTCTGAACACATACAAAGGCAAAAAACGAAATAATCATTTACATCGTGCATAAATACATAGAATGCATATAAATACTAAGTACACATAAACCAGTTGTACAATTAACTTTTAATTTTTATGTTGCTAGAAAATGCAATTAATCTGTAATTGAATTTGTTAGCTAAAAATACAGAAGAATAGTTCAATAAAGAAGATTTTTAAAATATAGGTTGAAACCAGGATGAATAAGTCCGACAAAACTTTTAGCGGGTGAAAATGCAATGAAGTAACAATGAAAGTTTGAAATGGTGAAATTGAGCTTTCCCTTTGAGGTGAAATCCCGGAGTTCCAATTACGGTGAAAGCTCCTTTTCCCCCGAATATTTCCATGGACAGTGAAAGATGCTACAGACAGGGTCGAAAAGATTTGTGTGATGAGCAACTATAGAAAGTGACTCACAAAGTAATGTTATCATTTTGTAGAGCGCCAAGATTCAATGTTCTCACGTGTGTACAATTTTTACATTGTAATGTAAATGTTGTTCTGATTTGATTGATTAGTTTGCGAAAAAGTTGTTTTAGTCAAACTGTTCTTAGTAAAACCAGTAATAATTTTAAAAACTGCTCAAAACACTGAAAAAAGTAATCAGTGTACATACTCAAGACTACTACTGTGATCGTAATGGGTCGCACAAGGAAAGGACCTCATGCAAGTTTGGGGTTGTCGCTTGTAAAGAAAAATAAACCAGGCTGGGATCGCAAAAATGAAACGGTAAGGTTCAAGATTTTAAAAATGACAAGGCAAATACATATTTCAAAAAGAATTGTTTTCTAATAATATAATGTATAATTGTAGTGTTTGCAATAAATTATGCTTCAAAATATTTGATTGAAAGCTAGCAATTCAAGAAGTTTATGTATGTGATGACAGGGTCTGATAAGGTCAAAGGACCATAAGGCTGCATTATTTTAATACAGATTTACCATACATGTATGATTTCTATAAGTTGTAAATGATGATCAGGCAGACAATAAGAGCTATTTAACAGTCTGTACCATTGTGGTACGGATTACAAAAATCATATGTAAAAAATATGCAAAATTTTTAATGTAATTTGTTTTTATATTTTGTATTTATTTTTAGAATCGACATACTGAGGATCCAACATCTACTTTAAAGTCTGTAACAGAGGAAACCTCATACGATGAATTTATTGCAACAGCTACGTTGGCACATAAAGACTTCACTGCAGAAAAGTTAAATGTAAAGTTTGTTTCATTGTCAACGGCTGACCCAATAACTGAAGGAGATGCAGTTTTAACTGAGGAAGATATAAAAAAGATAGTAGTACCTCGACGCCCGAAGTGGACCACAGAAATGACTGCCGAAGAATTGGATTTAGCAGAAAGAGAAGCATTTCTTAACTGGAGGCGTTCGATGGCTCAATTGCAAGAAAAAGAAGGCATTACACCATTTGAAAGAAATATTGAAGTTTGGAGACAGCTATGGAGAGTTGTTGAAAGGGCAGATATAGTCGTCCAAATCGTCGATGCTAGAAATCCTCTTCTTTACCGGTAAGGGGTGAAATACTTGAAAGTGTATATTTAATGCAACAATTTAATTTAATTATGGAAATCTTTTTTTTGCAATTTAGGTGCGAAGATTTGGAGAGGTATGTAAAGGAACTTGGGAATGAAAAACAAAATGTTTTGTTGATTAACAAAGCAGATTATCTCACAGATCTTCAACGCCACTATTGGAGTCAATTTTTCAAATCAATTGACTTACCGCATGCCTTTTATTCCGCCACTATTGCTGCAGAGACATTGAAAGATATTCCAGAAGACAATGTACCTTCGGATTCCGACTCATCTTCTGATACTGAGGAAGCACCTGAAACTGAAAAAGATAAAAAAGCCGTAAATGATGATCAGAAGAATTCCATTTTAATATCAGATAATCAAGAAAGATATTCCACGGACATCTTGGGCCGTGAAGAACTAACTAAATTTTTACTTAGTTTCAAAAGTGCCGAATCGGATTTGTTGAACGTCGGCTTAGTGGGCTACCCAAATGTAGGCAAAAGTTCCACCATCAATTCACTAATGGCAGTTAAAAAGACATCTGTGTCTGCTACTCCAGGAAAAACTAAACATTTTCAGGTAATATTTATATTTGTCAATTTATATTCTCATGTCTCACAATTTCGTATTCAAACATCATGTGCCTGATAAAATGGTAATTTCTCTTTATTTACAACACTAATTATTCATAATGATTTAATAATCTTATGTAGACGCTATTCTTACAAGACGATATTCTTCTTTGTGACTGTCCTGGTCTTGTAATGCCTGCTTTTGGTGGATCAAAAGGGGAGATGTTGCTTGGAGGAATTCTACCGATTGACCAGCTTACAAATTTTGTACCATCGATGTCCATACTAGCTACAAGATTCCCTAAAACTGTTTTGGAACAAAAATATGGTGTTACTCTTCCTCCAGAGTTTACTTACGACGATTTCTTAAACGCATACGCATGTGAGTTTTTTATACAACAAAATAATTAATCCTTTTACAAATCGTATTCAAATAGTTATGCTATAATATATTTTTGATAACCGTATTATATTTCGTTACAGCTATTCGCGGATTTATGACTGTACGTGGTATACCTGATTGCTCCAGAGCATCTAGAATCATTTTAAAAGATTATGTAACTGGAAGGCTGTGCTATTGTCATGCTCCTCTTGATGTAACTCAAGACCAATTTCAGCCTCAATATGCTATTAAGGAGGAATCTCGCCTTATTCCTGATGACGAAGGCCAAATACCTATTGAAGTTAAACAAAAGGTAGTCAGATTTCATAGTGATTTGCTGTTTTGAATTTATTCCTGAAACCGTTAATCAGTAATTTACGTTTCTAATCTTATAGCCTACTACAATCAAACAACCGAATCTAGAAAAAAAACTGGACGGCCAATTTTTTGCTCCTAATTTATCGTCTGTACACTTTAAAGGAAAACAATTCATTCCGTCTGGATTAAGCACTTCAAATGACAGGTAATAAAATCATTAAGAGGGCGTAGAATATTGTTGTAGTAAATGACGTGAAAAATTATTTATTCTTGCTATTAACTTCCTAAAGTTTAACGCATACATTTATTTGTAGATTTACAATACGAAGTGACATTATTATCCTTTATTTTAACAGTACGGGTGTTGACAAACCATGGAAGAGACACAACAATCAGAATAAACGCGAGAAATTGCGTAGATTGTATCGCCATTTGGATGTGGAATAAAAAATTACAACTTTTTGTGGAAACAGGACCTCGTAGAAATACCAAAATGTCATTGACAAATAGCTAATAAAACAAGATACAATGCAGAATATTTCTTTGAGTTTTTGACTCAAACTCCAAGAGTAGCTCGTCGATTTCGTTGTCCAAGTCGTCAGCAGAAGCCAACTGCAAAATTGTAATTGACATCAATTATAGATTTTATTTCTGTTTTGTATTCCCAGTATTCTAAATCTTTTACTTGAATAAATTCTTTACTTAAATAAAAGCAAATAGCTAGTTTACACTTACCATACTAACTAAGTCTAGTATAAGAAAAGCCCCCACTGTAGCTTCTTCATGATTATCTTGAATGTCGAGGTTAATAACATGAACCGGAACATTGTCTTCAGGGATTTGAGAATCCAAATCTGGATCAAACAAAATGAGATTCATTTAAATATTCTCTTATTATATTATTTCTTTAGTAAATATTTTAATATACATAATATGCATTAAATGTAGTTAAAAATGTAGTTAACTAACAATCAACGGCTTGATCGTAAACTCTTTCTTCGCAAGTAATGATGACATCAAATCTATCGCTGTTAAGCTGAAATCTTTCCGGTTTTGGCTTAAGTCTTCTATTTCTGTCCAACATGTGCAAAAGACCATTCTGGGTGTACCTATACAATGAAAAATTGATATTATGCACATTCACTTTTAAACCCATGCTTTAATTGAATAGGTAGTACATGATACTATTCAATAATTCGTTAAGACAATTTTAATTTTGAAAATTCTCACAATGTTTTATCCTTCGTCAACAAATCCTGGTATATATGTTCATATGTCGTCCCAAACTCATACACGTTTGGCTTGTCGGGAGAAGAACCCGGAAGCTTAACCTTGTCGCCTGTACCAAACGACTCAACTGTATAACCTTTTTTCGCCAAAAAAGCATGAGCTTCCATACTTCTGTTCATATTGCTGGAACAAATAACTGCAACTCTCATATCTTCTTGCAAACCCATTATTGATGTTCACGAAGTAAAAAATTGATCTGTCAAAAGCAAAAGTTAGTCAAAATTGTAATTAAACAAAAAGGAATGGTGAATGGTCTCGTATTGTTTATTTTATTCTAGCACACTTATATTTGATATTACCCTCAGCCAACAGCGTACATGTGGTACAGTGCAGTGGTAAGGTATGTGTACTTACAAATTAATACATAATAGCAAAATAAAAAATAAATGTTTATCTGAATGCCTAAACATAACTCCCTTACCTTACACAGTAACAGACTTGTAATGTTTTCTCCCAAATATCTTTGTGAATGAATTATTTAGTTAAACCAACTAAGCTACAATAGACACTAATTATCTTCAAGGTTAAGTTTTATGTCAATTTTTATATAAAATCATTACATGATATTTCTCAGGAACATAAACTTTGGATTGGACTGATGAACTTAGAAAGCTCAAATTCTTTAGCGTAGCATACACGTGCCGTAAATATCGAAGAAAGTTCGACTCCGCGTTATTTAGTCGTATCGACTTTCAATGCAAGCGGAAGCGGCTTAAAGACAACGTTATTTCTAGAAGAACTCATGCGGTGAAACGTTTGACGACGGCTAAAGGTCAAAAGTTAATCTCAACATTCAACACCTTCATTTATTCCATAAACTCTAAACTGTGCCTTTGAATTCTGCAGGCTTTGACAAGAGAAACAAGATCCTACTTTGATGAATCAATCAATTAATTAGGCAGAGCGACTATGTAGGTAAAGTAGGTAAGCATTTTTTGGTGGCCACACAATTCATGAATGTTCCTTTCTTAGTAGTGCTTTCCTCATACAGCTTTCACCCATTTAAATACTTTCACCTAATTCTAAAAAACGTATTTTTATTAGTACACACGGGTAAACTAAACGAATCTAGCTCATTGTACTTTTCTCGGTTATTATCTTAGTTATTACATCCGGGGACCGGTTCAAAAGCATCGTACACGTAATATGCAACTAATTTCAGTTTTAATGTATCTACAATCCACATCAACGTAGAACTAACTTACAAGTTACAACATAAATACATTTTATTGTATTGATTTTACAACATTTTATAAAATGAAGCTTTGAGATAGTTTAGCTAAGTTAGCTCTGGTGCATATCTATAATGTAGTATAGGATTTATATGAGTTAAGTGTTCATATTCATAGATATTCGATATTCCTATCCAATAAATTAAGATTACAATAAATTGAATTGGGCAAAATTGGATAAATCGAATTTGTTTATAATTTTGAGTAGATTAATTATTAATTTTCATTAGTTTAATTAGTATCCATAAAAAAGTCTAGATACTTTTTATCAGATATGCATTAACATGTCCTTAGCTAATGTTTTCAATTTATACGTATATCAATAAGAAATAGCAGGGCACATATAAGATTGATGCACATATGCATAAGATGATTTGAGTATATGCGAGCAAGGTACTAACTAAGTAAATTACAAATGTTTCTATGCGATAGAAGTTGATGCTCTCATTGCATTGTGTGTGTTTATGTATTGTATTATATAGAACAGTACGTATTCTTCCAACCCTGTACGGATTAGAAGAATATGTCGTGTAACATTTTAGGAAACATTATTTGCATTTGTGTGGTACTGGTACTCGGGTCGGTACTGTGCTACACTCGTCGCAGCAGTTGGTAATAATTGCAATTCTAAATGTAAGTAGGTACTAGGTACATACATAAATTGAGCTTACTAACGAAGTTTGGTGTGTTCCTAGGACGGAAGAGTTTACATGGGACTTTAAGAGACGACGCTTAGGTTTCGGATACGACCCCGTTGTTTTGGTACATCCTTCGCATGCGAATGGCAAATAGAAAACAGCGCAGTGCAGTGGGTTGAAATGCGGGCTGATGGTACTTGGGAGCGAGCAACTCTTACTTAGGTTTAAGCGATTGGTTGAATTGCGCGAGAATTTTCCCTTTACACTACTGCTCCATGTCCTTGTGTGGATTCTGTAGATCCATATCCTATGTGCCTGTGAAATATTTAGGAAAACTCCACTATCTAAATCTCACTCGAAAGCCCCAACAGAATTTGGTTGTATATAGCAACTTCTAAACGCTTTTACGACTTAGGTTACGACTTTCCAGTATATTCATTGCTTGATATCGTTCATAGTTCAATCTACACATAATACCATACCTTTAACACTGAATCGAAGGGTTGATTTGATTTACGGTTTCGTATAGAGAGATGTATGCTTATAGAGAGAACAAGTTGCAAAGGAAGCATACAACTTCGGAACCCCAACCAACACAGCCGACTGCTCTACCGATTATTGTAAAGTAAACTAGCCCTGCTCTTTCTGCCCATCTTTTCCCCAATTTTTATGTTCATCTTTTCGCCTCGCCCGCATTGTAAGCTTCAATTCAACCCATCGCCATGAGGCAGCCATTTTTAGTTAATTCTCACAGCACAAAATTTACAAAGCGAAGCGTCCATAAATCCACACTTTTATAGATCAGACTAATGTGTATACATCTATTCCTTGTTGCTACTCAAAATTAATTATGCAATACTATTCAGAGATACATTTTATGCATAAATTTTAGTGTGGACACTCCATTATTATACACCTTAGTGGTTTAAAGTGTTTAGCAGATCAGCGTATTCCGTATTGTAATGAAGTGAAGAGATAACAAGATAACATTATTCAATATTTGTTAGGTGTTTACACAACGAAATCCAGTTATACGAAGGTAAAATGTTTGTGTAATGTGTACATCACTATTACCTACCAAGATTACATTAAGCAGATCATTAAGCAAACAAGCAACACAAGAAGTTGTTAAGTTTGTTTACTTATAGACACACAGCTACATTTAGTTTTAGTCTATACAAAATATCGAAGTTATATATACAAAACAGGAATTCTTTACGAAATCGATCCTAAATGAGATATTTAGTTAAATATAAGCAACGAAAATGTTTTAATTTAATGTGTTTTGACCAAAAGTCTGAGTAAAAGTTTAATTACATCTTTGACACTGAGTGTACTTACACTCGAAAGGGTTACTCCTCCAGTGTAGTACTTTACCAAATTTGGTTTGCCTAAGTGCGTGTGCGTTCATGTAAGTACATACCGTCATTTTTTAGAAATTTGTTTATTTTCCTTGTTCTAAGTGACAGCAATATGTAGATTTTTTCGTGTACTTCATATGTCATACTTGCAATTCTTGTGTAATTCGTTAAGTTTGTTTTGTTTACCAAACATTATTGATGGGTACTTGTTAACTTATTAATCGTATTGACTTTTTGCAGGTTGAGAATAAGGCGACGGTAACACCTGAACTTTCGAAGATAATTTTATTGTTCTGAAGTTGTAACTTGCCACTTGCAAGTGATGGCGGCGTCTCAGCAGTTTTCTTTGCGATGGAACAATTACTCCCAACATATTGTGACTGCCTTCGATGATCTCAGAGCTGGGGATGAGCTGACTGATGTGACTTTAAGTTGCGATGGTCAGCGAATTAAGGCTCATAAAATGTTGTTATCTGCTTGTTCAGTGTACTTTCGGGATACTTTTAGGGTAAACATATTGAAATAAGTATTTTACTTATAAATAAACTAATATTTTGATATATACAGACATTAAAACACAACTTATACATAATGTTCATCTTGATGATAAATATAGGAAAACCCCTGCAAGCATCCAGTCATAATTTTGAAGGGAGTTAGTTTTTCTGATCTTAAAGCTGTGGTGGCATTTATGTACAATGGTCAAGTTAACGTAACGCAAGAAAGACTACCATTCTTCCTCCAAACCGCAGAATTGCTTCAAATTAAAGGACTGACAGACATGAATGAAAAAGAAGGAAGTAGTACTGTTGTAAGTCGCCAATACAAATAGTTTTATTAATTAATTCTCACTTATACATCTTTATGTTTTAAGTGTCTAATTTGAATATTATACAAACAGAATAATCGGCCACAGTCATCTAGTTCAAGTACAGCTGCAGCTCATGTTAACCCATCATCCCTTGTAAATACATCTTTAGACTCTAGCTCAATGTGTGAAACTCCTGAAAATTCTAATAGGTACTTATACTTCATTTAAATGACTTACATTCAAATTCATATTTTAAACAATGAATTCTGCATGCTTAAGTTTTTGCACTAATAAATGTACTCTTATGTTTATAGGCCGCTTACCCCAAAACGAAAACGATTTAATGTACCAAACCAAAATACAATTGATTCCAATGCACCTACGTCTTCTATGGGCTTAATGGGATTTAATCAACAAAATACAGGACCTGTGATTAGTGGAGTGGGGGGAAGTGGAGTACATGGTATGAATATCGGTATGGGCAATGGCATATCGATGGGAGGTCCAAGTATTACTAGTGTAACTGGAAATATGGGAAGCAGTAGTAGCAGCCATTTTAACCCGCATCCTGTTGTTATTCCTCCTGAGTCAAATTCCAGTGACAATTTCCCAGGAGGAGCAATGGTCAAATATGAAGATGAAGAACTCCCAGAAGATGATGACTACGATAAGAATGACGTATCTGAAGATAATGATAACTCTGTACAAGATATGTTGGGGACAATGGATACTAGTGCATTAGGTAAGCTACAAAATATGTTTTGTTTATTTGATCGTCAGAAGAGGAGCTAACGAAATTAGAGTCCAAAGTAGCAAACCTGATCTAGGCAGTTCACAAATATCATAGTACGAACTTACATTGTTCTCAATTTATAGTAGTAATTCATTTTATATCCTTTTTCAGTACTATTCAAGTTAAAAACTTATTATATAAGATAAATTATGTAAGACTTGTTCAATACTTTAAAGGCTAGTTCTTGTTCTAAGTCATCTTTCAGGTCAAATTTAAATGTTTTACAAATAATAAATGTAATGAGAGTAGACATTTGCGATGTATTTAATGTAGTCAATGGATTTGCATTTTTAAGGAGTACAGTAGAATGTGAATGGAAGAAAACACAAAATAGCTGAGCGTATACGGTGATTGTTCAATTAATCAAATCAGGTTACTAGTATTTAGGTACTTAATGATTACCTGACTTGTAAATAATTTAAAGAGTAAATAGAAATATTTTATTGCACGATTAATGAGAACCTGATTTTTATGTAGTAATTTTTCAAAGTATCTTTAAATTCCTTTAAACGAAAAGTTGCATGTTAAATACTGGTAACAAACAGAAATGTGAAATAATATTTGCTATGCTTTTGTTGGAACATGTGAAGGGGAGGGGAATAATTTTATATAATACTCTGAATTCAGATCCCAAACGAGGAAGCTAGAAATATAATACAATTAAGATTATTGATGTGTATAATTAATTTCTTTTAGTATGAGGTAATTCGATGTATTGTACATTGTACATACAGTTATGTTATAATACCTACTAATATAGTATATACTATGCTACCCTACGGTTACAAGCGATCGATTACGATAGTAGTCTTACTAACAACTTCTTGCTATTAGATAGATGAATCGATTGTGTTGGCAATGTAATGAAGAAATGCTTTATATTGGCGAAACCTGACCATACAAAGTTCACAATCTTGTTGTTGCACAGCTTTATTAGGTGAACGAGAGAAAGATGAGCTGGCTCCTTTCCATCTTCTGACGTTAATGACTCAAGGGCTAATTAACAACCCGATTGCAAGTCAACAATCGAATGTAGTTGAAGGGGAGAAAATATTCATTAATACCTATTTAGAAAAAATATCGGGGAAAAAATGTCGAGATGTTTACACTAAAGAGACGTACGTCAGTTTTATCGATAATATAAAGTACATTAAAACCCGACTGAATCAAGGACAGGTAGTGTCTACAAACGAAATCAAATTGGCAAATAAATATATGGTAGTGAAAATCCCAGATGAATATATTGACCAAGTGACCCTGAGTGAAAGACTATTTAAAGTGAATTCCAAAGAGACTGACTCAACTAAGAAAAGGTCTAAAAACATATTATTGTGTGTCACCCTTGAGGAGTCATTTTCGATTCTTAATGTTATACACCTTGCAACGGGGCATAAGGGAAGGGATCGTTTAATTAAGGAAGTCAGTACCCGAGGATATGTGAACATAACCAGGGAAATGATCGAAACTTATTTAACATATTGCTGCGTTGAATGCCCTGGGAGAAGGAGATTAATGGCAAAAATTTTTGGTGAAGGACAGTCCTCCAGCTTAGCAGCTAGTCAATGTAAGAACTTTTGTTCATTCAAAAAGCGAAATGAGCAATTAGAATTTTTTAGCGTAGCTTTAACATTTCGTTTGAATTGTTCACAGGTGAGGGCGAGGAACCTAGAAATGAAGAAATCCTCCCATATGCTCCTGTCTCTTTCCAAGACCAGGGCAGCAATAAATTTGCATGATTTACAATCAAATGATTACTTAAAATATTGTAAATTCAGATTATTTTTATGAACAATTCTTAGCATATCATTTAAAATTTTGACTTTCACACACAATTTATATGATCGATCCCTTCCCTAAAGCAATTTATAATAAATCACTATTTTCTACTTTTCATTCAATTGGTTCTTAAAGCATAACATTAATAATAACAAAAAGCATCATTTCTCTTATTGAATGTTGGTAATAATTAAGCATTTAGCGAGTCAATACAGTCAGTACAGTAGTACAAACACAACCATTAATTGTACTCAAAAGTATTTCTTATTGAACACATTTATGTGTATTTAGACTTAAACCACTGACTATTAGAAAGTAATTAGAATGCATTTGGGTATAATCCATGATACTGCAAAGTAACTTAACAGAAACATTGCGTTTTAATTGTGCATGAATAGAATTAGATGTTCTTTTAAACTCTGACTCTAAGGGAGTAATGTGCAAATCTTAAGAAGAACTGACAATGCTCTGAGCAACCAGCCTGCATTAAGTTAACCAAGTTGCGAGTATTAATCCAACTCAATTAATGTCCTCTCATGTTAGTCCCTACCAAAGTCAGAACCCGTTTTTTAACAAGTGTAATTCGGGAGGAAGTCAGATCTTCAACTATAGGTACTCATAATTGTAGGTACAATACGTGATTTTCATTCAATTTGCTTTTAATGTACATTTTTAATAGATTGCAAAATATTACACACATTATCTACTAACTGTCATATCCAGTAAACCTGAAAGAGTTAGAGTAGAGTTAGTTGCCATATTTGTTTGTATGGCAGTGATTGTTTTGTGGATAATAAAACTAATCTTCCCCCTTCCATACGACTTACTTGGATGAGCATTATGCTATTTTAAACCGAAATCAATTACAAATAATTGAATACCAAATGACATGTAAATGAATGTGTAAAATGATAACGAATTTAGGGAGACATACTTTTAAATTTATTAATTGTTTTTTATTGATTTTTTTTCTATAATCAATAAAGGAACCTATCGAACTGGAGGTGGTGCTGGACCAAGTTCTATGGTTAAAGATCAGACAGGAACGGACTCGTCGTCTCATGGTTAGTAAATTTTCCTCAATTTTGTTGTCTGAAATCTGAATACTCCAATCTATAGGGTATTTATAGATATTTAGGGATCGGATCAAGTCTGCGGGGTGCTAGTGCCATGATTAACATTGATATCACTTTTAGTAGAAAACAACTGTACAGTAGAGATGCGATATGTGATCCCTTCCTTTGACATGCTTAATGGCTAAAAGAAGAGTCGAATTAGGTCTTGTTTTTATTTTGCTTGATTTATCAGGGAAGGTATACAAATACATTGAAGTTATGTCTAGAAAGTACATGATGAAAGGTAAATGAAGGGTTAAGATTTTGCTCATATGTCTAGTAAAGCATTACTTGGTGACTCAGTCAGTGAAAATTAGTTATTAGATCGTCAAGTTCTATGCCAAAGCGTTTTACTGACTTGCCCATTTGCTACTTACCTAACCACTTTAAGGGCTTTCAAGCAAGTTGCAAAAGAAATGTTAAGTCAATATGCATGGTTTTGTTTCGTAACAGTGTGGATTAGTAAACACAGAATGGTATTGTGTGCAACTGTGCATGTTAAAAATACACATTGATACTTTCTTTCATATTCCTGGAATGTAGAGTTTCAGAAAAATTGCATCGAAAACAACTGCAGCTACCTTATCCAAGATATGTACTTACAAATTTTTTAAACAATTAACGAAATATCGGTTACTTGTTGTGTTTGTCATTATACACAGTCGTTAGGTAGTATGACAGACAAACAGTAATGTCAGTAACAATGCACTTTTAGACAATTCTCTCGTAATACTTACAAAGTTCTGGATGTTTAATTTGCTAAATTATCCCAGAAAAAGTGCTCAGTCAATATCAATCTCATTAAGCCACTAGCCACTACTTTCATAAGCAAGCAATCAAAGAGTCTACATCAATTGATGTAAATGTAATACCTAAAAATACTTTAGAATGTAAGGGAATAAATAAAATTGTTTTAGCTATGGAGGAGTAAAGCTACTTGTTATTTGTATCCAAATGCTCACAAAATTGATTTTTGAACATACATGACTACATGAGTCTGCTATAGTCACATTGCTTGTTTTCTTGTTCATTCATTAGTGTGTTTGGTAAGTTCAATGAGCTGACATTCGGTAGGGAGACTACAATGTTTAGTAGTTGAATAAGCTTGTTGATTTTAGTCCAATTCAAATGTTTACAATGGTCATGGTCATGTTGTCCACGGCTAACTATACGGATATGCATATTAAATAAATAACATGGGTTAGTAAAACTGATATGGAGTTGGAAAATAAGTTTAGTATTTTATAGTCTTTATTGGTTGTTGATACAAATCAAATGGGTTATTCACTGATTACTTACCTATTGATAGGCCAAAGAACATTTCAAATAAGTCACAAAAAGGTGTACTTTAGCTACAAGGTAGTAGTTATCTATGTACGGGTTTCAGGGTAGATTCGGTAGATAGAAAAGAGCAGTTTATAAAACGACATTTCTTTTGTGAGAATGAGAAGAAAAAATGTTTGAAAATATACCTAGTAAATATAAGTAGCTGTGTTACTTATGGTAGTAGTGACGCATTGGTTTGTTAATAGGTGGATGGAACGAGTTTCAGACAAGTGGAAATGAGTTTTTGTCATCATTGTTTCCTGTTAGTAATTCCGATGGTGACATTGAAACTATCTCATTCACTCAAACGTGTAAGGGACAACCCAAGTTAATATTAAATGGCAAACCTTTCTATAAACATCAAACAAATGGGCCCACTACCACTTACTGGAAATGCGTCAACAAGCGGAAATACAAATGCCTCGGCAGAGTAATCCAAAATGGAACTAATTTTACTATTAGTAGGGGTCATTCATGCCCTTAAGATATAAATCTATCCATAACCAATATCCGCTCTGCTGCTGCCCGATAACAGTTATGATATCGTTGTAATAAACTTCCTAAATAATTAAGTTCAATGTGCAATATTATGTATCTAGATTTTATGTGTTAGTTAAGATAAGACTGTAAAATATGCCGTCGTATGGATCATCTGGATCTCTGAAACCACCTTTTTTACAATTGGTAAATTGCACTAACAATCGAATAGTTTGGATAAAATTGAAGCGAAACTGTTTCTACTGTTCAGTATGAATAAATCTATATATAAAAAGCAATATCATTCCAGTGTGAAGTCAAGTCATAAAATCATTCGAGTAATGTTAGTAAAGTGAATCTCATCAGAACATCAAAGAAGGTATACCTACAGAACTTACCTTGTAGAAATAGTTAATGTACTAATATTGATAGACTCAAAATTCGGAACTCATTATTAGCTGTACAGCTGAATTGGGGAAAGGAGGAAATGTAAAAAGGAGGAAGCTCTTTCAATGCAAATCTCTGCTAGTTGTTCTGAACAATTTCAATTGTCAGGAACAAGGGGTGTCGGATGATGGTACAGTACATTAGATTTATATAATACCGTATTTTCATATCGAAAACAAACAAACATTTGCTATGCACTATGTACATTGTCTTTGATTTGCTTAAAATTCTAAAGGCGACATGACAGGTTTGCAATCTACTACAGGAAAAGGTTGAATGTGATGTTCTCTATTTGTATTGAGTTGGAATTTGGAATATAAATATAGCAAAGTTTTGGTTTATAGGCGGATCAGGATACTTTAATGCAGCCGACAATGAGTTTCTTTCTCTCCATAAACCTTCAGAGGCTGAAAGTAACTTTTCATTCAGTTCTACCACGAGGGGTCATTCTATGTTAGTGTTTAATGGTCATCATTTCCACAAACAAAAGAACGGAAAATCAGCAACATACTGGACATGTGTTAACAAAATTCGTAAAAACTGCAAGGGTCGCGTGTTACAATCTCAAAATTATTGTAGACTTACTACAGAACATGTATTTGGATGCTAGATGGATAGATTTAGATGCTATGAACATTGTAGTAAGAAAGGTATAGCCTTTTTGATACACATTTAATATATTTAAATGTCAATGTGTCATATATTTATAATGATGATGATACTAACTAGTAACAGTAGCAATGAGTCTTTCTGTGATGTGATAAACCGGAGGGCAGTTTTAAATAAAATTGTATTAAAAAGTTGATGTACTTTTCTCTAAGAAGCTTATTTCCATCGTAAGTTCTTGCTCAACAGAGAGATCACTTTATTCTTCGTGAAACAGACATTTTTCATTTTCTTTTTACACACTAATACACTAAGTAAGTAGTATAGCAGGCAACTACAGATTTTCACAAGCTCGATGAATCATAGCCTAACTTTATATGGTTAAATATTTTTCGTAAATATTTATGTTCTGCGTATAGGGATTTGTACTTTAGCAACTAAAGTGTTTAGAGTAGAGCAATTAGATTGAAGTTCATTGATTTGATAATAATTGCAA